>JAFEMH010000985.1:357500-563284 GCA_022495995.1 Adenophora triphylla var. japonica
AATTTTTTTTTTTATTAAACACCGACGGAATATTTCCGTCGCTGATAAATAAAAAATTATTAAATTATCGGCGAGGCGGAAATATTCCGTCGGTGTTTATTAAAAAAAAAAAAAAAGCATTTAATTTCACCGTCGGAAATATTCCGTCGGTGTAATATTTCGAAAAGAAAAATAAAAAATATTTTAATTTCAGCGTCGGAATATTTCCGACGCTGATAATTAAAAAAATAAAAAAATGATATATTTTCACCGGCGGAATAATTCCGTCGCTGTTAAAGATTTAGCGGCGGAATATTCCGTCGGTAAATCAACCGCCAAATTAGCGGCGGAAATAAACGAATATTCGAGGAATATTCTTTTTAGCGGCGGATTTTAGCGGCGGAATTAAATTCCGTCGCTAAATTTGACGCCAAAATAATTCCGACGCTAAATACTATATTCCGTCGCTAAATAGTGACGGAATCTGTCCGTCGCTGTTATTTCCGTCGCTAAATGACCTGTTTCTGGTAGTGTGCTACCTCAGTTGTATTACATTTCCGACGGCAGTAGCAATCACATCTTAGCCTCACGCCGCATTTTCCACTCCTCTAGACATCACTTGCTAGGTATCTACAGCAATTTTTTAACAGTTCCCTTGTTTTTCAATGGTGCACGCCAAATGTTCGAAGAAAGTTCTCACCCAATTTTTGTCAAACCACCTCTTTATTTTAGAAATAAAAAAGTACTCGTCTAAAACTCTATTATTACAAATTAGTTGCCTTGAAGGTTCCATTTAACTTAAGGGGTCACTTTTTCTCAGTACTGTAGTATTTAAGTAAGCTTGTTTTTTCTAAGGCTGAGGTAGCACAGTCAAACTTTTCTTTTGGTATTCATTCCCCCAAAATATATTTCCCTTTTACTCTAAAAATGGGAAAGTAATTTTAGGCTCCGTTTGTTTAGCGTAAAACATTTTTCGGAAATGATTTCCGGCAAAATGTTTTCCGGAAAATGAAAATGTTTTTCGGAAAATAAGATAAATATGAAGTTTCCCCCATTTTCTTTTCTAGTGCGAAACAAACACCGGAAAATGAGGAAAATGTTTTTCGGAAAACATTTTCTCCCAAACAAACGGTGCCTTACTGCAAAATGTTTTATTTTTGTCAATTAAGAAAAATAGATAATTGTGTAAATACGTTTTTATACAGTTTAACTTTTAAATGCAACTGTGTTTTCTTGGTTGGGGGAAGTTTATTTTCCATTTTACTTAAATAATTAACTGTTCGATTTGGTACTCCACTCAAGTCTACCCCAGAAACATTTGTGTGATTTCTTCAATGTATGGAGTAAATATATTTATATTCATGACTAAATGATTGGGAATGGTTTTTTTTTTTTTTTTTTGGAAACGGGGACTGATGTTGAAAAATCAAACTTCAATTCTTTTTTAATGGAGGGGGAAGTTTAATGGTTGACAATGACTTACAAAATAGTAGTACATACTATTACTCAAGTCAAGTCAAGATGGCCTGCTCCTCATCCACCCCCTGATCAGTTAGCAGAATAAATATCTATGGTTATAAGTAAAATTCGACTTCATCCTCCTCTCTTAGCATTGATTTATAATTCTTTTTCCGGTTCATAGATCAAATACAGTTTAGAAAGCATGTTTTTCATAACTAGTCTCATAATTCTTACGTAGTAATACTTTACTCAACATCATTGTTTATAAGCTGCGGCAACTCCAGGAAGCAAACTTTGGGAATAGAGGGCCCTCGTTGTCAACTGATCAATTATGCCGGCGCTTTTCACTTGCTGAAATTCAGCGGGCCACTGATCATTTTGATGAAGCATTGGTGATTGGGAAGGGTGGGTTTGGAAAGGTCTATAAAGGGGTCATTAGCAATGGAGGAATTACTGTTGCTATAAAGCGATTGGGTCCTCTGTCTAATCAGGGTGCACCTGAGTTCTGGACAGAGATCGAAATGCTTTCAAGGTTCCGACATAGCCATCTCGTCTCTCTCATTGGCTATTGTGATGACTACAAAGAGATGATTATTGTTTATGAGTATATGCATGGTGGAACCCTTGCTGATCATCTTGTTAAAGGTAGTTTGTCAGATGGTTATCGTCCTCTATCTTGGGTGCAATGCCTCAGGATATGTATTGGTGCTGCCCGAGGATTGGATTACCTTCATACTGGAACTAGTAATCAACACAGTGTCATTCATCGAGATGTGAAGAGCTCGAACATTCTGTTGGATGAGAATTTGGTAGCTAAGATATCAGACTTTGGGCTGTCCAAAATAGGGCCTGCGAGTCTAGCACTCTCCAATTATAGCACTAGCCATGTAAGTACCAATGTTAAAGGTACATTTGGGTATTTGGATCCAGAGTATGCCCAGACCCGCAGGCTGACTAGGAAATCTGATGTATATTCGTTTGGGGTGGTATTATTCGAGGTACTTTGTGGGAGACGTGCGTTGGATTTCACTCTTAATGAACAGCAACATAGTCTTGCTGAGTGGGCTAAACAATGCATCAAAGACGGGAAACTAGAACAAATTATTGATCCTAGATTAAATGGACAAATCTTGTTAAATTGTTTGACGGGGTTTGTGCATACTGCAAACCTATGCTTGCACAAAAATCCCGAAAGACGTCCTACAATGGCGGAGGTCGTGTTCTGCCTTGAGTCTGCATTGACATTGCAAGAGCGACCAGATTCTTCCAACGAACCAGAGTTAAATGATGTTAACTATGGAGGTTCCCGCCATCGTTAATCAATTAAGACTAAGCATCTTGGTGATGCAAGTGACCGTGAGTTTAATGCAAAGCCTGACAGATCATTGACATTTACAAAGAGAGTGTGGCTCTTTCTCTTTGGCTCGCTTGGAGCGTTCCCTGGTAACTTTTCTTTATCTCTATTTTATACATACCTTCTGTAGTGTGTGGATAATCCAAATAGAGCCAAAGTAGAGTGAAGGTGAAATACTTTGAATTTAGTTATACCAAAGATATTGTGCTTTAGTTCTTAGTGGAATGAATTGCCCCAAGAGTTTGTAAACCAATAATTTCAATTTGAGTACACAAAGAAGAGTACCAAGTACAATTTATTACACATGGAAAACTTTGGAACTACCAGCTGATGGGCTGTAGATACGATTTTAAAAGTAATGCAATAGATTGTGATATATCTCTTGAAGTGATCAACATATTATATTCCTGATAAAAGACTAGAAAAGGAAAGAACCACTGACTTAGGAATAGAGGTATGGCATTGCATGTTTACATCTAAAACATAGTATGGGCCCAGAGTACATGCTTGTGTAAAACTGTAGTAGTCCATTACTCCATCTAATAAATAAAGCTTGCTTGCAATTTAATGTAATTTATATGCATATGCATATTTCCTCTGTAATATTAATAAACATTTGTGTAAACAGAATCACTTGTAACTTAATTTGTTTTAATTTTCTCCTTTTGAGTGATGTTCAATAAGCATAATTAATTTTTTTTTTGCTTTCTCTTTTTAGACAATACTGAAGAAAAACTATCTAGGAACAGCAAAAGCAAACACAATCGAAGGAGCAGTAGGACATTGGCAATGAAAGATGGAGGTGCTGTAGATCGAGGAAGTGCCTTCTGCTATATACAGATTTTGACTCCAAAGATATTCACCTTAGCTGAATTGGAATGCACAACGAAAAACTTATTGCTGAGAGTGTGATATGTTCACGCAAGATGCAACAGCGATTATAGGGTGGGGTCACTTATTGCTGAGAGTGTGGATTCAACATTAACCTCAAGAGTAATCATTATAATGCAGCGTAATTAAACATTATGGCACTTGTAGCTATAATTTGAGATGAGACATGGTAGAAGCAAAAACAGACAGCGTAATTGAAACAGAGGAAGGAGTACATAAAGGGTATATCTCTTCACAAATTGATTGTAGTATGTTGTCAGGTTACTGTCTTTCAACGCCAACTGAATTTGGCCATTTTCCTTTCTCAATTTTTGAGATGTTGTAAAAATGAGCCAAACCCCTTTTACATGGATTCGAGAAATATATATTGGAAGGGGACTATCCCCTTCTAAACCACTGTGTATCAAAGCAGTTATCACAGGACCAAATTCAGGAAGAAGAAGATAACATACTGTAGCTGCATGTTCACAATTAATTGAAAGTAGACTATCCCCTTCTAGACCACTCGGTATCACAGGACCATAGTTAGAAAGCAGAAGATAACATACTGGAGTTGCATGTTCGTAAACTACGTGTGCATTTAATTTGGTACTTCATGAAAAAAAAACATTTTTAAGCAACAAGAAATTTAAAGGGACGAGAGAAAATGTGGAAAGGAGGAGAGAAAAGCACTTTCATGGAATATACCAGGTCGCAATTTTTGATCAAGTGACATAATCATAAAAAAATGAGCTGGTCTCCCATGAGAACAGCTATATCCGTCTCATGAATGAGACGGGTCGGAATGACCCGAAGCCCGGACACATCTCGTGTGAGTTCACACGAGACACATCTCGTGTGAGTTCACACGAGACACATCTCGTGTGAGTTCACACGAGATGTGTCTCGTGTAAACTCACACGAGATGTGTCTCGTGTATACTTACACGAGACGGGCAAGGGCAGGAGTGGGTTTCGGGTCGGAATGACCCGTCTCATGAATGAGACGGGTATTCCTGTTCTCACATAAGTTTTTGTCTAAAAAAAATTGTCATTCCGTAAGTTATTGTACAATATACAATAGTTTAAACACAATAATTTTAATGGATAACACCCCTTTTGCCACCCTTAGATTATAATTAAATTAAAGTCCAATGATTTTTTTTTTATTTTTTTTGAAATTTGGCCACTCCTATATTAAACTCTTTTGACTTTACACGAGTACCGGGCTTCGGCAGCCATTCGGATTGAGGTGAGTGAAATTCAAATTGGACTCTGGCTTTGATCAACTTCAATTCCAAAAAGCATGTCAGATTGGTTTTTTTCCTTTCCAAATTCGGACTATATCCATTTAATGGTCTCCATTTAGCCACGTGGCCGTGTTTGTTATATGTGTGACTGAAATCACTTAAAAATTTTGTGTGTTCCACCTAGCACGAACACAAAAATTGTCAAGGTGATAACATCTGGGTCGTAGGGCGGAGCTATCTCTACAACGAACTCCACTAAAGTAATTCGAAATCCCAATTCTATTGCAAAACAAAATCATTCTTGAATGGAATAACCCAATTCCTTGCTGGGTCAAACCACATGAAGGCCCAAGACCCCTTTAATGTCGAGCATGTGCTCGGCTCCCGTCAATCAAGGCCAATATGGACATACGACAAGTTAAGCCCACTCCCTATCAACTCTGAGCCCATGCTCGACATTAAAGGGGTCTTGGGCCTTCATGTGGTTTTACCCAGCAAGGAATTGGGTTGAGCTGACCGAGCATGAGCTCATTCCATTCCATGAATGAAGCTCTTGTACTCATTTTACTTGGGGACTTCTTGAATTTTTTTTCCAAAATGACACTGTTTCAATAAGTATTTTCCAAAATGTCACATTTTTAAAAGTATTGACCAGAATAGCCTAGTTTTTAGAATTCGCGATTGTCAACTGCGTTATCAAAGTTGAATTCGCAGTTGCCAACCGCGCTTAAAAAAAATATAGAAAAATTATAAACCCGTGGTTGCCAACTGCGAATTCCTTAATGAAAACGCAGTTGCCAACCGCAAATTCTAAAAACTAGGCTATTCTGGTCAATACTTTTAAAAGTGAGACATTTTGGAAAATACTTTTTGAAACAGTGTTATTTTGGAAAAAAATTCAAGATAACTATACTCTTCGACCATAGCCGAGCAGGATTCTACTTGGCCAGTTCTATTTTAAAAAGAATTCTAGTCTTTCTAGTGATCTAATCTTAGCCGAAATTCATTTTCCTAATACAACTCAACAACTAATCCCTCGAGGATTATTTTACCGCCCACCTATAAATAACAGATTATATCTCCAAAATCAGGTATATTATACTCTTTAATCATTTTTCTTTATTCATTTCTTATTCTCAAAAAATTTATACTTATTCTCACGCCGAAGGGTATTCTCCGGTGAAACCCTGACTTAGTTTATTGTATGTTTATCTATTTCAGGCTTATTAGGCAAATCCAGATATCCAATACGCTGATTACGGCTAGATTGACCCGAATACAATTTTGCCTCGATCAATTCTAATTATTCATAAATCTTACTCGGCATCACTTGCAAGGTATAATGTATTCTTTAATGGTTTCATGTTATTCAACGTTGCACACTAATTGTTAGATGAAAGTTCTCCCATAATATAGTCAATGCTGGAAACTCAACATTTATCATAGTATCATATCAGAGCTGACTATCTGCACGTGTGAGTCCAAGAGTGACCCGTGATTATACGACACCCAATTATAAGTTCACACGTAAGCCCAAAAATTCGGCTACGCGTGATATGACGTGTTAGAGCAATTATCTCATATTGAGAATTAACTAGCCATCATTGACTATATGTCAAAAAAAAATCCCGAACTAGTTGTTTCATTATCAATTTAAAAAGATTTTTAAATGAAACCTCAGTCTTTATTAATATTTGCAAATAAGCCACATAAAAAGTATGATGAACTTATGAACATAGTCAAGGACTATATCATGTTCGTGATAAAATTGCTTATTGGCGAGAATCAGAAATAATTTCATGGAGTATTTTGGGTTTACAATATGGTATGAAAAAAAATAAATAAGAAATGCTTTTTAATTTTTAAATAAAATTTGATATCAACAGCGGGGCTCCTTTTGAAGTTGGGGGCCAAATAGGATGATCATGCTTATTGGAATCACAAAAGGCTTCTGCTATCTTCACTCCGAACAACACATTGTACGGTACAGGATAATCTCTCATCAAGAATAATACTACTCCCTCGTATAACAAAATAAATGTTCAAAAAAATTTATTAGTTACTCAAGACTTGTTTCCGAACATAGTTCTGCCCCATAGTTGGTCTAATCGATCTAGGCTTCCGTCCATATACTCTTTTCGTATCTCTAGAAGATTCACCATTTTGGAAGTAACACAATAATTAATAAAAGTAATTAGTGGAAATGGGTTGTGAGAGGGAAGATTGAATGTGTATGATAAGTGGAACTCACAATTTAAATGTGTGAGAGAGAAAAGTTAGTGAATATGATAAGTGGAGACCATAATTTAAGTACTCCCTCTACTTCAACCGACTTAGGACAATTTGTCATTTTTGGCGTCCCATTTGACTTAGTACATTTCAAAATGACAAGTTTATATTATTTTTATATTTAATGAGACTCACTTGTTATATTTACAACAACAATCCCATTAGTATTCCTCCCACTCATTTTTTCTACTATTTTGCTTTTCATAATAACAATGCTTTCTCCACTTATTCTCTTTTCTTTTATTATAATAGTATTTCTTAATCCTCGTGACAGGTGAGAAAATCTCAAGTCGGATTGAACGGAGAGAGTATGCAAGAGGAAAGAGTATGTGAGATTGATAAATAGGACCACACTTATTATTTTTTAGAAAAGGTAAAAATTTTAATGGAACTCATCTCTGAGTAAAATGTAAAGCTTCTGTTCGGAAGGAAATGAGTGGTACGTGGTTTTGGGTACATTACATTTTATTTTAATGTTGCTTAAAAATGGTGTGTTCAGTTTCTACCCACAACTAAAATATAAAAAAGTAACTAAAACATCTTTGACTTTTTTTGATGTGATGATGCACCATAAGATCTGGTTAACCTACCACGCCCTGATTGAATACTTGTTGTATAAAATATGTGACAGACACCTTCCCACTTCACTCCTTCTTCCTCTTTTCCTTTCCTCAGTCCTTCAGATCCAGATTCAGATCTGCAATCCACCCCCAACCAGCTTCGAAATCCCACATCTTTGTTTTTATCAATTTCAATCTTCAGGCCGGTCGGAGAAAAGGTAGCTTCTAAATCTCACATCCTTATCAAGGATGTGATTTTACTCTGTTCAAGTTTTAGTCATTAGATTGATTAGCTGCAATTCCCTTCACAGTTGGGGGGATCAAGCTGTAATTGATCCTGAGATTCAAATTTACTTATGAACTCTCTTTTGAATCTTTGTATTCTCATTTTCTTGAGAAAAAATGAGGCCGGCCTCCTACAATCATGTTACTGGTTTTTCAAATTTCGTTTTGATGGGTGTTTTGAATTTTGATGAAAGATTGTTTCTTGGGATGGGTGGACTTGGGAAAATGTGTGAAAGTCAAGGTCGATATCGGAGAAGAAACCTTATGACTTAATACTTATATTGTCGTAAGAGTTCAACATATGCCTTGATGCAGCAAGTGGGTTGGACTACTTTCACACATGCAACTGTATCGCTAAGCATAATCCAAGATTCAACACCCAGGGGTTTGACCACAATCATATTGTAAACATACTCGTATTTAGTTTATGCAAGACAAGTGTATGGTGTTCTACTCGTGTGATGTTGTATGACAATTGGATGTGATACATGTAAGATTCCGTTGGATGGAATCGGGTGCAATATTGCCTCTATATGACATTTTATTCTATAATATAAGACTCTATGACATCTTATTCTATAATATAAGATTTGAATGCAATTTATTTTATGATAATTGTAAAGTCAGAATTTTAGGGTTCAGGTACCTCATTGATTCAATATGTTTCATTATATTGTATAAGATTTGAACGTTTCATTATATTGTATAAGATTTGAATGCAATTTGTTCTATGATAATTAGAAAGTATGGATTTAAGAGTTCAAGTATTTCACTTATTCACTATAATGTGATCATGTTGTTAATAGATTTGATATTGTTGTTACCTGGTGAAAAGAAATTGAGTACTTGTAAGATTGTTGATATTTAGTAATCACCAGCCTTAATACAAATTGGATGATACTTGTATGTTTAATTGAATGGAAACTACATTGGTTTATGTTAAGATGTTAAAATTCATATCTAGCATTGTAATTAAAACTACTTAGGTCATGTTTGGTATCACGTTTTGGCTTACAACGGTGTTCAAAACGTAGCGTTCCTTCTAAATAGTTGTATCAATAGCACGTTCCATTCCGCTAGTTTTTGGAACAGAGGCTCCATTTGAGACGCTCCAAT
Organism: Adenophora triphylla var. japonica; assembly: GCA_022495995.1. Taxonomy (NCBI): domain Eukaryota; kingdom Viridiplantae; phylum Streptophyta; class Magnoliopsida; order Asterales; family Campanulaceae; genus Adenophora; species Adenophora triphylla. The sequence continues at coordinate 366,664 of JAFEMH010000985.1, forward strand.
TTGGAGCAGATTCTAAATCGGTCAAATTAGAACGCAGTTGATAGAGGATTTGGTCCAAATTAACCTTTGATTTTTAGGATGAAAAGGGAAATTTTTTTTTTTTTTTTTTTGGATCTGCAATGGGAGAACGAGAAGAAGCTAGGGTCTTCAAATCTCTAATTTTATTTTGATAAAAAAAAATAAAATTAGAGATCTGATGGCAGTAGTCAGTACACTATCCTCGAATGATAGAAGAAATGGCAAAAATTGCATGGATGGTTCATCACTATCAGATGGGTAACAGTGTTTATGCGGGAATAAAAGTGGGAGGGAAGGAAAGATGAACAGAAACAAGAAAAAAATAGGAAGGAAATAACAACTGCATGGTAAAATTAAACAGTCTACCTAATAAATCCGACACGTGAAGAACACATAATTTGAAGTTTGGAATGGATTTGATAGAAACGTTGGAAGAGGAATGAAAGATAGAAGGGAATGGGTCGGTGGGGAAATGGGTTAATGAGGAAGAGAGAGAGAGAGAAGATGAGAAGCATGGATATTTGGACATTTGTTTTTTTTTTCTTTTTACTCATGTTGAATCCTTGAATAGCCAACTCATTATTTGTTTTTTCTTTTTCATTAGTTTTTTTAAAATCAAGTTTCAAAATGTCATTTATTTCAAGATAAAATAGGTTTTTGAAATTGAGTTAGAGGGGGTATAAAATAAATCTTATTATTCCTAAAAGGGTAAAAATGTCATTGCATAGAAATATTCAAATTCCTTATTAGTGTTTTAAAATGATGTATCAAACACATTTACACAAAATAAATCCATTTTAGAAAGCTCCGTTTTAAAAACTGCTCCGTTTTTAGAACTCTTCGTTTTTAAAACTGTGCACCAGTTGAGCCCTTATACAGTTGATGTTTTGATATTTTTCATGATAAATTTATCGACATTTCACAGATTTGTTTGCAATTATTTTTGGGTATCACACCACCTCTAAATTATATTTTATTGAGATTGGTTTTTTGGTAAGTGGTAAACTTTGACTGTACAAAGACTTGAAAATGCAATTATACTTGGTATATTGTTTATGAAATGAACTTGTAATTTTAACTTTCAAGACTTATATATATATAGTGTTTCCACTATGTGTTTGTTTGTAATTTTAACTTTCAAGACTTATATATATACTAGAATAAGTCCGTGTTCGAGGACATGTTTTTTTTTTTTTTTAATTTAAAAAAAAAAAAATTTAAGGATAAAATGGGAAAGAGACAAAATAGTAAGGGCAAAATGGGAAAAAACCCATTTGAAACTGTTCAAAGAACTGTTCACCCCACTTCCATTTATACTATAGATAGTGTTTCCACTATGTGTTTGTTTTACCACTTCATTCTTCTCATAATAAATGGTATACTTTATGAAGATTATTCCATCGTTCACCTATAAATAAGAGGCATCAATGTCAAAATCATCAATGTCAAAATCAGGTTAATTTATTTTCTAATATTTTGCCTTTTGTTTGATTATTATCTCTCTCAAAAAGGATTTTTACTGTCACAACGGATGGTATTCGTCGGTGATTCCCCGACTTAATTTACGTATTTGTTAATCTGTTTCATGTTTATTAAAGCAAATTTAGATATCCGATCTGTTGATTTCGACTAGATTGACCCGAATTCAAGTTTGGCTCGATCCGATTATAAATACCTTATTTTAAATTTTATCATCTAAAACAAAGAGAGGGTTTAATATGTAAAAATATTAACTTTATATATTGTTGTGAGGATGATAAGGTGTATGAAAAATATTCTTAGAATATTCTTTTTGAATTCAAAATTGATGTTATGGATTGGAGAGAAAAAAAATTTGAAGAAAAATGAAGTAAAAATGCTACAAATTACAATGTTGGATTGGAGTCTTCAACTCGTTTACCAAACCGTTGATATCATCAAATCAGTCAAACTTTTATCCAAAATGTCTCTTTTTTTGAAACTCGCTACACCGTGTAGCGAGTTTGACTTGGGCTGGTCAAACTCGCTACACCGTGTAGCAAGTTATGTGTAATTAAGACGGACAGTTACGAATTTAATTAGGGTTATTAATTAATCAAAACTCGCTACACCGTGTAGCGAGTTTGACCAGCCCAAGTCAAACTCGCTACACGGTGTAGCGAGTTTAATTTTAATAAATACCCCACCTCAGCTTTCCAGATTCATTTATCTTCTTCCTCTACTTCCTCGTTAATTCATTCTCTTTCTCTCTCTCTCTCTCTCGTATCCTCCTAGCAACCCTCACTCAATCTTCTCGATCCAAATTCTATTAAACCCAAAAAAATGGATCCTAACGATCAGCGTTTTTTTTCCGCGGTGAAGGCTCCTCTTCATCGCGTGTTATTCCTGGTCCCGTCGGTGCCGTACAGTCCGCCATGCGTCAGAGAAATTACGACCGTGAGAACTTCTCTTCACAACAAACACCGATCGCAACCCAGGAATATATACGGAGAGCGATTGAAGATCCGGTGAAGGATGAAGCTTTCCAAGATAGTCATTGGCTCTCTGCAATGGAATTTTTGACTGAAGATGGTACATATTATCCGTTAAACTCTATCAAGAAGAAATGTCATACTATTGACAGGGTGGATTAGGCAAGATTAATTATAGTTAAATGTGTGTAAATTAACATTGATTTTTTACATTTATGTATGTTCTATTAGGTTGTTGCTGCTATCAAGTCCTGCAAACGAAATGAGTTTGGTGATCTCTGGGTGACTTTAAAGGTTAGGATATGAGCTTAGTATGCTTTCTATCATGGGTGAAATGTGTTTTGAGTTACTAACTGAGATAAAATTATTAGGATCCTACGGATACCATTGAAGCTTCCATTCATCACAAAGTGACTGAGAGTGAATTTGGGAAAGATATATCTGTTGGTTCTGTTGATACTTCAGAAGGTATGATATATTAATTAGTAAATTTGCAATGAACATTAATACTTTCATCTAATTGTTTGTTTTAAAATATTTAGGTTGTTGTTTGGCACCCCATCCCTTTATCATCAGCACGTTATCTTAACATCACACTCCCTAATGTGTTCAAGGTACATATTTTCTTATTTTTGCTGAATTGTTGAAATCATATAGTAAATAATGTTAAACTCATTTGTTTTGCAGGTATTTTCTAAGGATAGTGAAGTAGTGAAGTTAAGTGACTCTTAAGTTCATTTGGTTTATATGAATTTCCTAAATGTTTTAATGAATTAATGTAAGATTTCCTATGTGGCCGGGATGTGGCCACTAACTTGACAATATTTATTTTTTTGATGTTATTTTAGTTTTTTTAAATTATTTTGTACAGTTTGTGTTTGATTTTGTTGCAATTATTCATGATATATTTTTTTAACACATATAAAAAAAAAGTTTTAAACATAAACATAATTTATGAAGAAGAGTTGAATATATTAATACCTCTATCCCACTTGTAAAAAAAATATTTGAAACAAAAATTTAATTCAGCAACATGTCATCATTTATTTTAAAACATGTAAAAAAATATTTTAAACAAAAACATAATTCAGCAACATGTCATTATTTTTTTTACACATGTAAAAAATTTTTTTGATGTTAGTACGAAGGTATTTTGAGCAATAATTTGAAGCTGATTTAATTATCCAAATTAAAATTTAAAAGTTGTTATTGTTACACCATTATATGTACTACAAGTAACAATTTTTAGATATTCATTATGATAACTAAATTAACATATTTATTGCTCAAAATACCTTCGCGAACGAAAAAAAAAATGGAAATAAGAAATGTTGAATCGAAGGAAATTATTGGGGGGACAATCTCTGGCTTAAACTCGCTACACCGTGTAGCGAGTTTCATTAAAGTTGAAATCGCTACACGGTGTAGCGACTTTAAATCCACTTTAATGTAACTCGCTACACGGTGTAGCGAGTTTATGTCAGAAATGCCCCTTTCCAGCTTCAAAGTTCAGTTTTCAGTAAGTATAAATATAATCAAAACCCGTGAGTGAATGTCATTCATCACTCATTACCTTTCTCTCAGTTACCTTTCTCTCTTTCTCTCAATCACCTTTCTCTCAAAATAAAAATAACCTAAAACTTCATTTTATTTCATCAGAATTGTTGAAGATCAAGAATCAAGGTAAATTAACATCATCTTAATCATTGCTTTCACTTGTGTTTAGATATAAAATTTAATTATTTAACTATGTTTTATTATATTGTAGATATAAATGTTAGTGTTTTGTTATATAGGTTTTAACACTTTGATTTCGTAATGTAGGGTTAAAGATGAACGGGGATCCAATCATTTTCATGTGTTATTGGGGAGGTGATGATGAACAACCGTTTGATGGTCCTCATTTTAAAAAAGGGCCAAAATGTGCAATAAGGGGTAATTGTCGATGGAGATACAATGAGTTGATTGATGAGTTATATAAAAAGGCGAACTTAGATCGGTCTCAATTTGATTTGGAAGTCATTTACAGATGCCCTCATTCTTTTGATAGCGGGATTGGTGAGTACTTTCCTTTCCGTATTGAAGATGATGCGTGTATGGATGTAATGTTCGATCAGTTTGCAAAATTTGGGGGGATTGAAAATTTGCAGCTGTATGTGGTTGTAAAATTGATTAAAAATAGACTCAATCCAGAGTTTGAAACACAGCACATAGAGACCATTTATGGGTATTCACCAACTGGTAATCGTGATGCAGGGGTTGGTCCAAGTTCCCAAACTCTTGTATCAACCCAAACACCAAATTATGATAATGGGGCATTTGGGCATAAGTATCATGTTAATGATGATGATCGGGCATTTGGGCATAATGATCATGTTAATGATGATTATGATGTTGACTATGAAGAAGAGGAAGTACACACTGATGTAGATGCAATGCTAAAGGATGATGATGATGAATATGAGGAGGGTAGTAGTGATTCTGATGTCGATTTGGGAGCCGGTGATGATGGGCCAATTGATGATGATGTGGAAGCACCTCTTATTCACTATGAAGTGCCGAAAAATTGAAGATATGAGAGAGCGGATTATCCCTTTTATAGTGATATTGGTACTTTTGCTCGACAAGAGCAAGGCTTGATTGATTATGATCATGCACATAGTTTTCCAGTTTGGGATCCGGAAAAACAGGCGATTGCTAAAGGGATACGCTTTCCTGGCAAGAACGAGGCACAATTTGATATAAAAAGGTTTCATATTCGCACCAATCGCAGGTTCAGGGTGAGAAAGAGCACACCTCACACATGGGTAATTGAGTGTCTATTGAAAAATTATCCATGCAATTTTTATGTTCGTGTGAGTAGGAAGAAGTTTGGCTATTGGGAAGTGACCAAGTATAAGGCTCCTCACTGCTGCTTATATTCTGGAGCAAGTCAAGATCACCCCAATCTAGATGCCAAGTTTATCGGTCGGGAAGTAGTTGGTGTTATTAAGGTCGATTCAGATGTCAAGGTTGGAGTCATTATTGCACACATCTCTAGTAGGTTCAACAAGGTAATTACTTACAAGAAGGCATGGTGTGGAAAGCAGAAGGGCATTGCAGAGGTTTTTGGAGATTGGGAGGAATCTTATAAAAGGTTACCCCGCATCGTAGCAGCCATTCAAAAATACAACCCGAGGACAATTGTTGAGTACTCTATACCTCCTCCTCCTGTCGGTGAGTCCTCCATGTTTCGACAGGTATTATGGGCATTTGGGCCTTGCATTAAAGCTTTCTCTCATTGTCGGCCAGTCATTTATGTGGATGGAACATTTATGCATGGTAGATATAAAGGGGTAATACTGATTGTCATGGGTGTTGACGCCCAGGACAGTATACTTCCGCTTGCATTTGCCGTTGTTGAAAAGGAGGAATGGTCGAACTGGCGTTGGTTCTTATATCTGGTTTGCAAGCATATTATCAAGAGTCGTGAAGTATGCTTGATATCTGACCGTCATCTGGGCATTCTGAAGACTGTAGCTGAAGATACGTGGTGGCCAAACGTGCATCATCGATTTTGCTTGAGACATATGCAAGCAAATTTCTTGGAAAAGCATAGAGGGGAAGGGTTGAAGTATCTGTTTTGGAGAGCGGGTAGAGCAACTCGAGATAGAAAATTGAAATCTATCTTAGAAAGTATCCGTGGAATTAAGCCCGGGTTAATTGCATGGTTTCAGAATTTGGATGCCAAAAAATGGGCATTATCACACGATGGTGGTTACAGGTATGGCATCATGACTACCAACATGTCTGAGGTTTTCAATGGTGTGATGAAGGAAGCTCGTGGGATGCCAATCACAGCAATTGTTGAAACTGTCTTCTACCGTTATGTGGAGTACTTTCAAGTAAGGCATGGATTTTCAATTAATGCCTTTGAGGTAATCCTGATAACCCTAACATCAATCCCCTAACCAATTCAGTCAGAAAGTCAATTATCACTACTTGAAGAACACCGCGAAAGGGGCAACACATCAGGTCAGGAGGTTCAACAATCACGAAATGGGGGTGTATCAAGTGACAACCGCACGTCAGGGTGATCACGGAGGAAATATACAGATTGTCCGACTTAATGAGCGTACCTGCACATGTGGTAAATGGGTTGCCTATCACATGCCTTGTTCCCATCTTCTTGCATGTTGTTCTGCACAAAATCTTGATGGTTGAGATTTCGCTTCTCGATTTTACACCGTTGGGGAATACTACAAGACATGGAAGGGGACATTTGAACCAATCGAGCATGAGGACTATTGGGGTGTGGATGGTTTGGTGCCCAGTTTTTTCCCTAATCCCCTACTTCGACGTTCTACGAAGTCCAGACGACCTAGATCAAGGCGCTTCCGTAATTCTATGGACTTTCAAGCAGATAAACGAAAGACCCTGTGTTCATCATGCCATCAAGAAGGGCACAATCGTCGTAGATGCCCGAACATTAGGGAGTAGCAGAATGTTTTTCATGTAATTTATGTTTGGTTTGAATTGGATTCAGTTTCAGTTGCAGTTTTATGTTATGTAGTTTTCATTAAACTTGAAAAGTTGAATGTAATTTATATTTGAGTTGAATGTAATTTTCCAATTTTTAAAAATTACTTTAGTTATTTTAATGAATATTTAAAAAATATAATTGATGAAATTCGTTAGAAACTATCAATTCCAGGCAGCTTGGGAGCGGACGCTCCCCCTCCTTGGGAGCGGACGCTCCCTTTTGGCAGAAACTAACGCTGGAAATCCAAGAAATGCACTTGTTCATTTGAAATTGCTAGACCGTGTAGCGATTTCACTAAACTCGTTACACCGTGTAGCGAGTTTAGTGAAATCGCTACACGGTGTAGCGATTTCAAATGAACAAAATCCCACAACAGCAGCAGTCTTCTGCAATCCCACCTGCAAACTACCAAACCAAAACCAAACAACCAAACCAAAACCAAAATCTGCTTCAAACAACAAACCATCAAACCTGCTGTAAACAACCAAACCAAACATAACAAACATAAAACATCCAAATAACACTAAACCTGTACAATATCCAAATAAAAACTAAACCTGACATAAAACATCCAAATAACACTAAACATGTACAATATTCAAATAAAAACTAAACATGTACAATATACCATAACAACCAAACCAAATAACATATACATCTACATAAATGTGTAGAAAGTGTAAAAAAAAAAACTAAAATGCGAACATCAAAATAAAAACTAAACTAATAGTACAAAGTTTCATTACATCCATTCAAAAAAGTAAGTGAAATCGCTACCTCCTATCGTAGTAAGACGGGGTGTAGGGTTTCGTCGGATTCCGATGCCGAGACCCTCTTCTAATCATCTCTTCCTCCAGTTGAGCAGGGGTAATCTCAGACAGATCGGAGAAGTGGCGGAGCCCTGCTTGTGATATAGGAATCCTCAAGCCACTTCCACTCGTATATAGTCCGAAGCCCATAGTGGATGGTCCAGGGGAAGGGTCTGCCTGGGCACTCCCAATCCCACCCCCACAGCCACCCCCACTCCCACCCCCCCAGCCACCCCCACTCCCACTCCCCCCGACACCCCCACTCCAACTCCCCCACTGTGACTGTGACTGTGACTGCCATTCATATTGTCCATAATTCACCTGGGTCTGGGTCTGCGCTTGAAGCTCTTGCTCGGGCTCGGGCTCATCGTGCAAGTCCATTTGGGGTGGTGGTTCTGCCTATCCACGACGTCTAACCCGACGTTGTTGAGGTTGTTGTACCCCCTGTACGAGAGACATAAGTTAATAATTGATGTTTTGTTAAAAAAAAACTAGAAATAATATTTTGAAAATGTAAAAACTTACCATAAACTCTAAGGCAGGGGCAGACGACTGGTATCCAACCTCCTTTATATGACTGAGGTGCTGCACAAACTTACACGTTATGTCCCGATACCATATCATATATGGATCGGAGTAACTCATATCGTGGATGCCGTACACCCCGGAAACCAGATGTTGGTGCCGCTGTTCCCAGCGTGCAATATGTTGGTGATGGCGGTCACTCCATCTCACCGTATTGTTTCCCCGCCGATCAGAACGGTGCAACTCCGGCTAGTGTCGCGCAGTCTTTGGGACAAAGCGCCTCGAGCCAAGCGCCTCCATGCGCGATCGATCGAGATGCCACTCGATCCTCTCAAAGCATACGAGAGGGACCTTCGCCCGGCCATGCGGCCTTACCACGAGTGCGGTAGGGCGGAGCGTATCTCCCTTCATAAGGCCGCCACACCACCCGAGCCTCGTGTAGCCGGGGCCGGTGATCCCGATAGCCTCGCGAGCTATGTGCGAGTAACCTCTCTCGGATCCGGCGATGCACGGGTCCAAACAAATTTCATAAACAGAATAATTATAAGAATTAGTTCAAAAAAAAAACATTAACGACGAGAAAATAACGTATGATATATGTATACCTGCATCTGAGGGGCATGAGCACGAAGTTTGGATCTCTGAATCGAGTACGGATCTGCGGTCTCACACATCTCAACCGCTCCCAAGCCCAAATCTATATCAAATAAATGTATATCAAATACTATAAATAATGCCGCTAATTTGAAATCAAACTTAAAAACAACAACATAATGAACATTAAAATGAGATAAACATACCTGTAGAACGTTGAGAAATCCTCCGCACTGTCTCGTCCGAGGGTCAGTCGCACTACACAACTCTCGATATAGGAAAGCGAGCGCAGCACTCCCCCAACTGTACTGGTTGACCCTAGAAACATCTGAAAGCAGAGGGAGATAACATAGCTTAACCTTGTTGTTCGTACGATAAGGCATGATCGTAGAACCCAAGGCGAGCAAGATATACGCCCGTACGTACTGATCCACAATCTCTGGAGCAGTATCCTCAGCGAGGTCACCAAAGTGTGGGAAATGGAGGGTAATCCACCTGAGCTTCAGACTACTCCCATCTATATCTCCGGCATCAGGGACAACCCCTAAATAATCATGACAGGCAGCCCGCCAGTCTACACGTGCTGGAAACCCAGCATCAGTAACAACATCCCCATCAATCAGCAACCCGCAAATCATACCGATATCCCGTAGGGTGATCGTCATCTCACCAACCGAGAGATGGAATGTATGGGTCTCCGGATGCCATCTCTCGATCAGAGCCTCCAGCAACGCACAATCATACTGTACTCTCCCTATATAGTGAACTCTGCTAAATCCGCACTCCGCCAGTCTGAACAATATCACAGGAGCTAATACGCCTGGCAAGGTGGCACCATGACAAAATTGGAGGGGACTAGCAACCTCCGCCCCGGCCCAAATAAACCGAGCCCTATGATCCTCATGCCGGGTCAGAACAGAGGCATCGATAGGCCCGGGATCAATGAAAGCATCCATCTATTTATTTCAATATCAAGGTTGGTTATTGTTCTACGAGGCAAGGAAATAAATAAGAGAATACAAAAGTGTAATTACTAGTTGTAAGTACCCAAATCCGGATCGTCCAAATCCGTCAGAAAGTTAACCGAAATTCGTTAACTGGCCCGCTCCAGGTTAACCGGAACTCGTTAAACTCCCGATTCTTTGTGCACCAACGAGACGTCCCGGGACTGCCCCGTGCATCCCGACGTCGAACCGTACTTAGCACGTGACATCTCACGTAAAAGTATGGCTTTCCCTGAAAAACGCATTTTCCGGCACTTTTCGGGGGCGTTTCGGACATTTCCCGGACTGTTATTTTAAAAAACGGACAAAACCGGGACCGAGGAACAACCTTCCACCTCAGCTGGTGACTCAGAGGGAACGTGGCAGCCATGCCACCTCCCTCTAGTCACCCTTCAATCAATTTCAAAGGGAAAGGTTTGCAAGCCAAGTCAGTGGGACTCATTGCACTTTTCACGAAATTGCCCGGCAAGTCCCCCAGTTTCCAAAATCCCCAAAACCCACGAAATTCGGTCAAGTCCGTGGGACTCCTACTGCAATTTTCACCCTATAAATAGAAGTTGCTGTCAAAGGCAAGAAAGAGGATTTTTCACACAAAAAATCACCACCCCCACGGTCCAAACTGGTTTTCACCCCTCTCGAGCTCCCGTTTTGTCTCGATTCGCGTGAAACCTTCGTATTTCGATCAAATACGCATCCTACAACTTCGAAACAACCTTTCGAATCACTTTCCGTGTCCCGTACACACCTCCCGAGCCAAAGGAGTCGACCCTAGCCATAGGTATAACTCCCTCTCTCTGAATCTTCCGTTCCGTCTCGGTTTACGCGCCAGTCGCTATAACTGTTTCGAACATCGTTATCAAAATGTAGACGCCTCCGTCTAACGGGGTCCGATACGTTTTAGCCCCTCGACCCTCTTCTCTTTCCGTAAGAGAAGTAATCACGAGTTAAAACGGCGTTCCGACCCCGTTCCGTTTACTTTCATGTCATTTACAATTCCGAGCCGTTTGGCCTCGTTGATCGTCATTTACAATTCCGAGCCGTTTGGCCTCGTTGATCGTCATTTACAATTCCGAGCCGTTTGGCCTCGTTGATCGTCATTTACGAATCCGGATCGTTTGATTCCGTTGACACCGCTTTAAATACTGTCATTTACAAGTCCGATCCGTTTGGATTGTGATAGTATTTACTTTTCAAAGTCCGAGTCGCAACCCGATTCGTTGATCGCATGTCATTTAATACGTATTTTTCCCGTAAAAATCGTTAACAATGTAATGCCCGGTTCAAAACCGGAGTTCGTCCGTCGAACTCTCTTTCAAAATGCGCGAAATGACGTTCGGCCTCCGAATGCTCATCTTCAAATTCAAAGCCGCCATTTGACACTTAAAATCATTTAATACGCATTTTTCCCGTAAAAATCGTTAACAATGACTCGTATGGCTCAAAATCGACGTTTGCCACGCAAACGCTCATTTCAAACTCAAAGTCGACGTTTGCCACGCAAACGCTCATTTCAAACTCAAAGTCGACGTTTGCCACGCAAACGCTCATTTCAAACTCAAAATCGACGTTTGCCACGCAAACGCTCATTTCAAACTCAAAATCGACGTTTGTCATTCAAACGCTCGTCTTTTCAAAAGTCACCTAATCAACGTTTGACATTCAAACCAAGATTAAGCTTGTCATTCAAGCCCCCATTTCAAAACACACACACACACACACGATTTCGAGAAAGGTAGAAAGACTCGTCATGCGAGGCGTTTCGGGCGATCTCGTAATACTCTACCCGAAACGTAACTTGACCTCCGAACCTAACAATCTACGGTACTAAAAGCTTTTTACTCGTTTTTCTTTGCCAATAAAAATGATCCCCTGTTTTTAAAGCCTTTTCCTAAGTTTTTGCTACCAATAAAAACGACACCTTTTCACAAAAGCCGTTTCTCAACGTTTGGGCTCAAAATACAAAAACCGCGTGGCGACTCCTCATTTTGTTCCTTCCCATGAAGCGAGGTCTCAGACACCAACCCTCCGCGAAAGACAACCGCCTTTCGCCTCCGCGCGAAATCCGGGTAATTTCAGTTGGCGACTCCGCTGGGGAAAAGATACTTTTTTCAAAACTGCCGATGTTTTCTAAAAAGCCTTCCGTGGGTCAAACTTTCGTTTACCCTTCCTCGTTTTCGTGTGTGTGTTACTTTAAACCTCGAACGGTTTTTTTCAAAAGGCATTACATTGTCAACTTTCCAAAATCGTACCATGTTTGTGCATCCCCATTCATGTTTGATTTTCATGCTGTCTTTTGAACTGTGCATCATAAATTCTTTAAGACACATTACGAAAAATCTCTGTTTTACTCGAGAAAAAAAAAGAATTTTAGTGACCGCACACTACGCGCACTTCTTTGCCTCGGAACACCGCACTTCACGTGCACTTGCGCCTCGGTACACTTTGCACACTACAACCCCTAACCCGGGATGGCCTTATCGGTTGCACTCCGATTGGTGCGAGACACCTTTCGGGCGCACGGGGTCGTCCAAAACATCCCATCCTAGCCCGTGTAAGCCATGCACTCTTTGTGTCACACTTTGTCCAAGACCCCGGTTGGTTTGGCTTAGCTCGTGTCATAAAGCCTAAGTGTATGTTTTTTACGCCGGGCCCCGCTCCGAGTCAAGCTCGAGAGTTTTAGACCGAAGGTCGTTCCCGACCGAAGTCTTGAGCTTTTCGGCCTTGACTTTGACGCGGAGCTCTGTAGAAAAATATACCCGAAGGTTCAATGTGACACCATGTCACCAAACCTCGCCGTATGTACCGTGCCGGCCACAACTTGGCCAACGCTAAAAGCTAAGGTCTCTCGCACAAGCGAGTCGGGAGAGGTCATGCCCAAATTTTGGCACGACTCCGCCTTAACTTAAGGACGTTGACCTCGGCCCAGGTGGCCCGTACGCCGCGCACGTCGAAAGTTTGCGTGATCGGCTAGCCTTAAGTTCACTTTTTCCTTTGTCGGTGGAACTCGCTTGCCTTATCGAGACCTCGCTCGGGATAGTCCGTCTGAGAAAGATGATCTACAATGGAAACGAGGGGCTTATAAGCGTAGTGACGAGATCCAGCGATTAGAGCTCTAGGATTAGTTGCGAAAAAGAAGACACGCTCTTTTCCAACCAATTAGGACTACGAGAAAACGCGCTTTAAGTAAACTTTAATCGGTAAGCGCACATTGCACAAGCCCGAAAACCTTGAGCCAAATACCCTTTTCCGAAGCCTAAACCCTTCCTTTCGTTCCCTGCGGCGAGCGAGAAAGTGGTTCGAGATTTCCGGGTCGGCGCCTTGCCGGGATCACGATAGCAGCGGCGTCGAGACGGTTCTTCGGTTCCCTCGGTTCCCTCGGCCCGAGAATTTCCGACATGTCTAGCTCACCAGAAATCGTGACGGGGAAGGACCCCGCCACCGGTAATAGATATGACATTGGAAGAAGCCATCCGGGCTTGTGAGGTTCACAAGAGGCGAAGAAGATCGGCGAGAATTTCGTGGTACGGCTTACGAATGAGCGTGGTATAGCGGCTATCCCCGGTCGGACGGTACTTTTGTCCTTGTCGAGGATGACGATTCCCCAAAACCGGTTCACCAAACCTTCAATCGGGTTCCTCCCCCGCCAACTTACGGGATGCCTTCCGGCCAAGGAAACGGCCGACCTAGGCTCCATGTTGCCACCTCTCGGGGCAACCACTGTCAATTTTGGTCGGCCCGGTGCTACACCCGTCACTCAATATCACCGGCGCACCCATTGGACCATCTCGGGATGCCAATATCCCTCAATACCCTCCGGGTTCGTCCCGTTGCCTATACACGAATCCCTAAACAGGGACAAACCCCGTACGGTTCGAGAAAAGGCTCCCGTATATTCTCATATACCAAGCCTTCCACCTCCAATCACTACCGCTCACGTGGTAGCACCGGCGCCGAGCCTCACAGTCCACCCTGGACCCAACCTTAGCCTGGATGGTCGAGCGGATGAAAGACACGAAAGCCACCATGAGCGGCTCAAAGCGGGAAACGCTCAAATCCACGAGATCAGGGAATGGTCACGCCTCTCCCTGCCCAAGTTCGAGAATGCGGAGATGGACCGATTCGATGGAACCGAATGTCCTCAAACGCACGTCGACACTTACGTTCTCGGCATGAGAGCAAAAGGAGCAACCCTCCGGCCAAATGGCCGACCACTTCCGGCATACGCTCAAAAGTTCGGCGTTACGATGGTTTACGAGGTCAAGCTGCGGATCGCCACACACAGGAACAAATCGGTAACATCTTCTGGGCAGTACGAGATCCAACTTAGAGTGGGAAACAAGTCGCGAGGACTTAATCACCCGCGAGCGAAGCGGATGAAAGTGTTGGGGAATTCTACAAGAGATGGAGGTGGAAACTCTCCGAAATCATGGAGCCACTCTCCAAAGACGAACAGTGCGGATCTTCAAGTCTTGCTTGAGACCGTCCATCGAGAACTCTCATCGATCACAATTTCTTCCCGGATCTCGGGCCATGGTCAATGCCGGCTCACGGTTCGAGAAGGATCTCAAGGAAAAGTTGGCTCTTGCACGGCCATACGAGATACTGCTCAGCAGTGCATTCAATCTGCACCGGCCCCGGCAAAGGGAAGATACGTGCATCAGCTACGTCCATCGGGGACAACGGTCGGGTAACGAAACCCGGTCCCGCAAAGCAACAATTCTACTCGAAGCGGCACATCGTACACTTCGACAAGTTGGACATGCCGGCTGAGCAAGATCTTTGGAAGGGTTAATCAAGGAGGGTCTCCTTAAGCCCGTGGCCAATTACAAACCCAAAGTTCCGTAGCCAATGCGGACAAGAGCAAATCTGCGCCTTCCATCGGTATCACGGCCATACCACGACAAGCTGTTTGGGGTTACGATACGAAATCCGAACTTGATAGAAGAAGGCAAGTTAGAGCGCCCCGTGGGCCCGATACGATCGGGAATCCCTTTCCGAACAATAACGGCGTGAATTCCATTGAGTGGGTGCCCAAGAAGAGTGCCACGAGAACCGGTTTCTCCGCCTCTTTGTTGGATCCTCCTCTAATGTCCACATCGGCTACGATGTTTGTGGCTGCTCACTTTGCACAGGTACGAGTCTCGGCTGTCAGGAGCAATCCTCAGAAAACGAGAAGAAGAAATCCTCTCAACGGCAAGGCGAGAGAAAGATACGAAGCCGGAGATACCGGTGTAGGTACACTTGGAGAACCCTCGGGAGGTTCGACTACTACGTGCTTGTACTCCGGCCGAGTCCTCTTTGCCTCCGGGCCATGCGGCTCTAGAAGCGAGACGGGGGTGGGAAAGCCGAAAAGCCCAGTGAAACCGGAATTCGGACCTTGGAACACCGGAATACCTCGGATCTTGGTAGTCTTCTTGCCGGTCGAAGCCTAACCCTCCGCGGGATCGGCCAAGATTCAACTTGTCCGGCTTAGAGCCGGACCGGTAAAGGAAGATCAAGGTCGGCTTGGCAATCGCACTCGATCAATGTGCTAACCAAGGGCGGCAACCGCCACGGGCGGCCTCAACATACTCCACGAGGTTCCGGCCAAAGGCTTTACCTCGCAAGAGGAAGACGAGAAACGGATGGGTGGATGACTCTCCTTCTACGGATAGAGACGAGATCTACGACTCCCGCCTTTGTATGGCGGCATGATCACGTTACGTGATGAAGACTTACCGAGAGACGCCTCGGGAGCACAACGAAGCTCTGTACATCACTCTCAAACTCAACACCATATCACTCCCGGAGTATTGGTAGATAACGGGTCAGCCGTTAATGTCCTCCCTCTCGGCATGATGCGAGCTCTCCGCATCCATGAAAGCCATTTGATACCGTCTACTCGGACTATCAAGGCCTACGACAACTCGTCTCGTCCCATCACAGGGACGGTGACTCTGGAACTACGGTTCGAAACCCCGAATGGTGCCGGCAAAATTCCACGTGATGGACATTCCATCCGAATTCACGGCTCTTTTGGGACGCCCTTGGCTACACCACATGAAAGCCATAGCTTCCACTCTCCATCGGTGCGTCAAGTTCATTAACCGGCGGGGAGATCTCGAAGTCATCAGGGGACGGTTTCCTCATAGGAAACGAAGCGAGAACGAGTGGCGTGTCCGCACTCGGGCACCGGGGTTACCTCCTTCGAATCAACGAGGACTACGGGGGCAAATCTCATCGAGAATCCCTCGAGTCAGGAGATGCTAACTATGTAAACGTACTCGAGCGGGCGGACCACAGCGGTCCGATACATCAAGTTCAAGCTGTCGTTTCCAACATTTGGAGGAAGATTGGAAGGAAACGGCGAACATCGCCATGATGCGGGCACATAAACCCCGATCTCAATCGGAGATTCGTCGGCATTCTCCAAACAAACTCTCTGGCCCCCCGCAGTGAGGAGATCTTTGTAATAAAGGTCAACAAGCACCGTCATTCTCGGGATGAATGCATGGAAGTTGTATGGGATGTCCTCCACGAGGAACTACCCTGCACCCCTCTTCTCCAACGAAGAGCATGATGTTTTCCTATTTGCTCCGGCAACGCAACTGACGCAATACGTCCCTACACTGGATTGAGCGATCGAGATGACGATGAATCTGGACTCTCACGGAGTCGAGGACGCGCGGACCCGCAAGCGGACCTCTGCATTCACATGCTCGGTTTTGAGGACGGAACTCCTTCCGATCGGGTCACTTACGACCAAGGTTCCAATACCATGGAAATTGTCAAGCTCAACGTCCGGTCTGAGACGGCTATCCGATAATTGGAAGCACGTGATTCACGCAACGAGGAATCCCTCGATCAAGTGAATGACGACGACTTCGTCAATATCATCTATTCAGTATCTGATGAAGCGAGGATCCCGTCCTTGTTATCGGTCTACGCAACACCAAGGTCACCCTCGATGTTTGCTGCTCATGGTAAACGAGGCCCTGGCCAAGCGAGCTCGAGCTCATCACTACTTCCGAGTACCGGCCCGGCGGCAACCGGCCCGTGCCGTCGGTCAAGCTTATACCCTCAAGCGCCGCGAGGCGAGGGCAACGGCGAAGGAGACCAAGCTCCTCACCTGCTACAAGTCGAGATCAACCTCGGGAACGCTTCCACCGGCCACCTCGAAAACATGCGTGAAAGTCTTCCCCGCAAGGCGCGAGTCGGCTTCCAGGCACGGAAATGACCACCTCGGCATCAACATGCTTCGGTTCGATTCTACTCCCGGTCGTCACGGCCGGATTCGGACATCACGCGGTCATTGCTAGCTTTGATAGACTTGGCGATCGAGCGAGATCACGAGACCGTCAACATTGCGGGAATTCAATACCCCGTGGGGTCAATCAACGAGATATGGGCAAACTTCTTGGTGATCGAGATTAAGGAAGGACGCATGGAATGTCCCGATCAGACTTCCTTCGTCAATGTAATCCAAGTGTTCCCGCCATTCGGCGATTTGAATGTAATCACGGTTACGGACACTAGCCGGACGATGCGCACCTACGGAGGCTGCCTAGGTCTCGCAAGGAAAGCTCTCATGGAACTAGCCGCTCAAGAAAGTCGTCTTTGGGACGAAGACCAAGCTCGAAAGACCTACGGGGACCAAGCCCTTAAAGTGTCACGGGCGGCTTCGGACGAGAAAGCTAGAGGCCACTCTAGACCGGTTCGACCTCGGGAGTTTTGCCCATGGCAACTTCCGGACTACCGTCTGTTCTCATCCAACCCCCTTTGCCGGGCAAGGGTGGTCAACGGTCCCGATGACCTAGGAGATGGAACGACACGGCGGAACGAATCCCGGCGCTTACCTTCCAGGAAAGCAAGTTCTCTGTGAAAGCGACAATGAAGACGATGAAACCATTCTCTTCCAAGCCGGGCATGAAGTCAACAAAACCGGACTCCCGAGGGTCACGGGAGGATGGGAACGGATCATTACCGCACTCAAATTGAAAGGCCAACTCGGGGAGGAAGGTCTATTTAAAAACGAGGAGGAGGATGGAAATTCGTCTCGAGCAACTACTCGGGGAAATTCCACGATCTACGGCCTTCATTTACGAAACGATCAGCTGGGACGGCAACCGGTCACATGGGCGAGATGTTCGGGAAGCCGTGTACTCACCTTCCGACATACCCGCCACTCGAGATAAAGCGAGAGAAGAAAACTCTCCCCGATGGAGGTTTACCTAGGCTGCCGCACGCGGTTCAAAGAAGCAGCTATTCTCACATGGGAAGAAACGCGAGGCATTAACTCTCGACGCGAGCTCACATTGCAAGAAGGTTGATCTGGGCCCGAGTGGAGGAAAACTAGCCAACCACGAGTATCGCCGGACCCAACTCAGGCCCTTACAGTATGCTCGGCAAGAAGGAAAGGAACGCGATATACCGTGAAGAGATCAAGGAGACCGTTCGTTTGAGCCGAGAACTCTCCAACCTCCCCGGAGGGTCAGCAACGCACGGTTCGATTCGAGGCAATCAGCATTTGTGCGCGACATTCGAACGGCTACGTCAAAGCGTAGGCTACCTCCCGCGAGAGGCACCTAAGCCGGTATCTGGGACGAGAATCCGTCAAGGCTGCCGAAGCTCAGGAATTCATCCACAATCAATGAGTTGAGGGAAGACATATGGCCCTATGCTACGAGGAATCCTCCTCTAACTATGGCTCAACTTCGGAGCGGCTGTTCGAAGGGACCAAACGATGTCGGCGTTCTAACCCGATCGGGTCAAATCCATGCATTACCACCTAAGGCCACCAAAAAGCCGACGGAGCCGAGCTGCGGTCCGGCCCGGCCCGAAGACACAAGTTCCTTGAAAGAGGACCCGATCCTCACTCGGCTCAAGCGAGACTCGGGCAAACATTTCCCTTTGGTCTCTGCTCACCTCCTCTTATCCTCACAAGCTCAAGCTAGAGGAAAGCATGGCCCGTACCATGGTCCCCGTGGGCCATGACCCCGGATGAAGTCATTCGGATGATTGGTAACATCCACTATGGCAACATTATCACCTTCACGATTTGGACCTTCCAAAATTTGGGGGCGATCACAATGAGCCGCTCTACATCACGGTCAGTGGACGGCGTCGCCTTCCCGCGTGTTGGTAGACGGAGGTTCGGAATGAATGTCTTGCCCGCCAAGATGATGGACTGCTTGACATCAAGCCCACGAGATCTTAAGCCTTCGGTCCACCTTTGTCAAGGCCTATGACTCTACTTCCCGTACGGTTCTCGGGGTTGCTACTCTTAACATCTGGTTCGGCAAGCGGGTGATCCCCACCGAATTCCAAGTGTTGGACATTCCAATCACTTTCACGGCCATCTGGGCGTCCACTGGCTGCATCAAATCAATGGCGTGGCATCCACCCTTCACCGGTGCCTCAAGTTCATGCAAGGCAACGAGCTAACCACGATCTACGGCGACGGTGTCACCACCAGGGGACCGGCACCAACGACATTCCGGTATTGGAAATCAAGCATAATGATGACATGCCATTAGCTTGGATTCACTCTGGAGACCTCCAAGATCCAAATATGCAACGTGGACCTTCCCTTTGTCTCACGATCGAGATTCCTCCCGCCATGAGGATGATGAAACTCATGAACTTCATCCCGGGGCGGGGCTCGGCAAAAAGGCTGCAAGGCCCGGCACAAGTTATTGAAGTCGAGGACCACACCACGGTCCGGGGGCTTGGCTACGTGCCAACAGGCGACATCAAGGAAGACAAAAGGCTCGCCCGCACAAGGCGGCGGCCCAAAAGGGGAACCTCCGACGGCACACCCAATCTCCGACCTTACGGCTTTGACCTCGCTCATTACTTCACCGAGGAACCGACGGCGAGCGAGGGGACCAGAGGGAGCCGGCAGGCGGCGAGGGGCCAGACGGCGGAGCCCAGGCAAGCGGGCGATGGGGACCAGACGGTGGAGCCCGATGAAGATGAGAAAGAAGCGAGGAATAGTCAACACCAAGACTACGAGAAAGAATGGAACGGCTAGCACGGGACCTCAAGCGTTTCGAGAGGACTCAAAGCTAATCCGATAAGGGGAGCGTTCCTCGACATCACGGCTCTACTGGACCAAGCTGCCACCACGGTCCGGCATGAGTACACATTGAGGAATCCCGAGACTTGGAGGAGCAACTCAAGGTACTCTCCATGGGAAACAAGTTGTTCGGATCGGCCGCAGAGGCCACATTCGAGACGGTAAATCCAAAGCGAAGGAACCGGGAATTCATAGAAACGCTCTCGGTGGACCGGCTCTACGAGTACGTTTGAAGAAGTCATGGAGTTGCCCAACTTGATCGGCGGGGCTCAGACAACGGCATGATCGCCATGATAGGGACGGCGGGAGCCAAGCCTCTCGATCCCGCACCCTCCTCAAGCATCCCGGCAATGCCCTTTGAAGAATTGGGTAACTTTCACCGGACGAGGGCAAGCCGGGCGGAATTGGAAGACAAGGCTGGGCCCGCACCCACATCTCCCTAAACCCGGTCTCAAACCCTGCGAGTCGAGTCCTTGTCGAGTCCGGTCCTACGAGTCATCCAGCGGCCTTACGCAGGAGGACTATAATGTTGTAGCCAATCATGTATTCCCGTTCTTGTGTAATGAAAAGTCGACCTTTCGGAGTATCCTCTCATTGCCACTTTAACAAGCGATAAGTTAACAAACAACTTAAAAGACGTTAATAATTCAATTGATAAAGAAGCGAGACACATTAAACGAACAATACATTAGAGAAGTTCTCGAGCGTGTAGTTGACCAAGAGGACAATAGGGCCCAGTGCCGAAGAGGTTATGACCAAAGTGAACACAGGGTCGGTGCAAGAGCCTAAAGAGACACAAGTGGGCGGTTTCTTCGCCGATGCGAGAAAAGGAAGCCACGATAAGCCTCCTCGGGAGTATGTTGACGTGTTCGCTGGTCATACCGGGACATGCCGGGACTCGATCCCTCAATCGTGGAGCACTGAGAATTCCCCTGGATCCCGAATCCAAGCACATCAAACGAAGGCTGCGCAAGATCAAGCCAGTGGTCCTTGCAAGTTAAAGAAGAAATTGAGAAAATGCTCAGAGTTGGTTTCATCGAGTGATTGAGTACCCGACTTGGCTCTCCAACATCGTGACGGTCACCAAGGCCAACGGAAAGGTCGGATCTTTGCGTGGATTTCGGGATCTCAACAAGGCCGACCCTAAGGATGATTTCCCATTGCCTAACATCGACATCTGTGAGTCGACACCACGGCAAATTTCGAAGTAAAGTCCTTCGTGGACGGGTTTCTTTGGATCTGACCGGATCAAGATGTCAGGAGGATCGAGGCCAAGGCGCCTTCACCACTCCATGGGGGACATGCTGTTACACGGTCATGCCGTTCGGTCTAAGAAACTTTGGGGCTACTTACCGGCGAGCTGCAGCGACCCTCTTCCATGACATGATTCACAAAGAAATCGAAGTATATGTCGACGACATGATCATCCACTCGAGGGATCGGACATGCGGCACATGACGGATGCTGAGGAAGTTCTTCAACGGACTCGAAAACACTCCATGAGGTTGAACCCGGCAAAGTGCACCTTCGGCGTCAAGCGCGGCAAGGTGCTTGGGGTACATGGTTACGAGAAAGAGGTATCGAAGCCGATCCCGGGAAAATCAAGGCCATCATCGACATGAAGCCGCCTCGAGCCACGACGAAGTGAAGAGCTTCATGGGAAGACTTGATGCATCGATCGCTTCATCAACCGGTTGACATCTCTCTGCGAGCCCATGTTCAAAGCGATGAAAAGAATGCCGACATCAAATGGGACTCAGAGTGCCAAACGGCTTTCGAGAAGATCAAGACCTACTTGGTTAATCCCCCAGTCTGTGCCCGCCACATGAAGACAAGCCACTACTCCTGTATCGACGATGAGACACGTCTATCGGAGCAATGCGCGCACAAGAACGAAAGATTCCAAGGTTGAGCATGCAATCTACTTCGTAAGCCGAAAGCTTCAAGGAAGTGAACTCGGCTACTCGGCATCGAGAGAAAACTTGTACCGCCTTGGTATGGGTAGTCGGGAAAGCTGAAACACTACATGCGGTCGCATTCGGTGCTCTGGTCTCCAAAGTGGACCCCGTCAGATATCTCTTTGACAAGCCATCCTGTCGATGCGGCTAGCCAAGTGGTCATTCTTCTGGTGAGTTCGACATCAAGTACATGGTCGAGAAAATCGACAAAGGGCGAGTAATGGCGGATCGGCTTGCCGACTTCCCGGCAGTGAACCTAAGGGTCACGATCCGCAATTTCCGGACGACGGAATCTTTTCACTTGACGGCGCAAACCGGCGCAACTCTTCTTCGATGGGGCAGCCAACAAGAAGGGGAATGGCATTGGAATGCTCCTTGTCGATCCCAGGGCGAGCATACTCCCATAGCCGTCAAGTGAATTTTGAAGCAACCAACAATGCGGCGAGAATACGAAGCTTTGTGCGACGAGGTTTGGAAGCCGCCCTCGGCGCAACATCTCGGAGGCTGGATGTATATGGAGACTCGGCATTGATCATCAATCAAGTATCCAACAAATGGAAGACGGTAGATTCGGCCTTCGAAGTACCACGCGTACATGGAGGAGCTCATTGCTCGGTTCAAGGACATCTCTTTTCACTATTTGCCAAGAGACGGGAACCGCCGCGAGGCATACAGCAACCCTCGCCTCTCTTGTCGAAATTCCCGATGGGAAAGCGGTAAAACCCCTCGAGAATAGGCGGACGGGAAACACCCGCCTATTCTTTGTGAGATCGAAAAAGAAAAAGAAACGATCGACGAACCACTGGTATAATCAAATTTACCGGTACCTCCAAAGCGGAGAAGCTTCCTTCACAAATGAAGATGGAAAATACAAAGAAGGGATCAAAGCCAAAAACATGATGGCATTAAAACGCACGGCATCCCATTTCGTCATTAGGGGTATGTTGTACAAGAAGCGCCACGAGGGCCACTCCTTCGGTGTGTAAACAAAGAAAAAGCCGGCGAGCTAATGAGCGAAGTTCACAACGGAACTGCGGTCCGCACATGAACGCCCGAGCATTGACACGAGATCATTCTCCGTATGGGATACTATTGGATATCAATGGAAACGGGCGCATCCGGTTCGTCAGAAGGCTGCGACAAATGTCAACGGTTTTCCAACCTCAATCACATCCCTCCTCACGAACTCTCTTGCATGACTACGCCATGGCCTTTCGCCACATGGGGAATCGACGTCATCGGCAAGATCACTCCTCCCGAGGAGCAATGGTCACGAGTTCATTTTAGTCGCGATCGACTACTTCACCAAATGGGTAGAAGCCGGATCGTACAAAGGTGCTTGAATTCTAAGAAGGTGGCCGAGTTCATCCGAGAGAACATCATGTGCCGATATGGAGTGCCCAGCGAGATCATCTCCGACAATGGGACTCACTTCGAAGGAGATTGTGACCAACTGCGGCCGAATTCGAGTCACACGTCACGGGTCTTCTCCTTACGAGACCACAAACCAATGGTGCGGTAGAGGCGGCCAACAAGACTCTCGCCATGATAATCGAAAGATGACCACCGGAGGTCGGGAGCGGCCCGAAAAGCTACATCTAGCCCTGCAGGGATACCGAACATCGGTCGAGAACCGCCACGGGGAGACTCCGTTCGCACTTACCTACGGAATGGAAGCAATGTTACCCGTGGAATTAGAAATTCCATCCTCAGAGTCCTCTTGGAAAACGGGATCAATGAAGTCGAATGGCTACGAGCCGTCACGACGAACTTGCTCTACTCGACGAGCGCGAGATTGAAAGCCATGGAACACACTCGAGCCTACCGGAGCGAGAATGGCACGAGCATTCGACAAGAAAGTCAAGATCGAGACATCGAGAGAAGGTGACTTGGTGCTAAAGGAAAAGCCTCCTACGCGAGACCAATCCCCTCGGAAAGTGGGAGCCTACGGATAGGACCGTTCGTGGTACAAAGAATCTTCTCAGGAGGAGCCATGAAGCTAGCGAGACTTGGACGGAAACCCTTTCGTTAACCCCGTGAACGGAAGCAAGCTCCTTGAATGCTTCGTTTGAGGAAGAGCACGAGTCAACTCACCTTCCCCATACACCGTCCCCCTCGGTAAATTAAAGTGCTAAAAGAGTAATACCCAATGGATACATTCCCGCTAATGATCCGGGTAAAAAGCAGTCGCACTTCTTTTGTCTTTGTTTTTCTCAAATTCACCTAAAGTGTCGAACTACGGTGACTGAGCCCCTTAGTCCAATTGTAAAAGGGAACGTAGGCGGCCATCTTTGGTTCGGTCTAAAAAACAAAAAAATACAATAAGCATCAATTGCTTGTGTTTGGAAAAACTCTTTTCATTTAACCTACAAATTCATAACGGTTAAAACATTCTTTGATGAGTTCAAGCACAGTCAACTCGTGACTCGCTACACGCTAGCAAAACTACAATAAAACATTAATCAATTAATGTGTACGCAATGACAATGGATGGATACTCTGGACGGCAAGGTCAACCTAGTTTCCCGTACTAGGTCCTTCATCCTTCTTCCCCTTCCCTTTTCCCCGGCGAGTGTTCTTCACCTTCGCGGGAAATATTCGGTAGGCCTTCTACTGGCTCGGGGACTCTTCCCGACGCCTCCGTCAATCTGTGGTGTCAATACGAGTCCTTTCTCTAGCTCTGTCTCGAGCCGCCTCGCTTCGAGCCATCATCGCAGTGCTTTGATTGGCCTCCGATCGGCACTTGCCACATAATCGGCCATGGCATCGCCGATACGATTCCCGGGGTTAGCCCTCGCTTCTGTCCTCCTCAATGTCGAGCTGTCCGGGTGATCGGCACCCAGCGGCTCACTCCGTCTCCACAAGATAGCCATACTGTGTCTCCCCCATACACTCTTCGTACCGGTCCGGATCTGCGTCGACGAACAGTGCCCTCTCTCCGGTGAAAGAGAACCACAGCGGGAAAGGACGTGTATTGCCACCACCGGGTGACCGGCAATAGCGTCGAAGGATCCTCCATCCGCGGAGATCCCACCTCAAAGGTAGCGGCATAACTCGGATCGGTCGGTGGCATTGCTCCGGCCCGTCTTGCCCTTGAGAACCAATGATGGAATATAGAAAGACGTGCGAGACGGCCCGGCACTCGACGATCAACGGACCCTCTGGCGGTCCTACAAGTCTGTAACTTCCAATGGGGAACCCACCATCGCAAGTGATGCGTGCAAAGTGCGGCCATCGAGCTCCGGCTCGGCTGATTACCCCCTATCACCGGAAGGACGTCGCGAGAAAGACCAAGCGTCACGGGACATTGGCACC
Source organism: Adenophora triphylla var. japonica (assembly GCA_022495995.1). Lineage (NCBI taxonomy): Eukaryota > Viridiplantae > Streptophyta > Magnoliopsida > Asterales > Campanulaceae > Adenophora > Adenophora triphylla. Next base: position 391,916 of record JAFEMH010000985.1, read on the forward strand.
TCGGGCATCATCTGCGGCCTCTCCCTCAACCACATGGTCGGCATAGCGGGACTCCCTCCCCCATGTATCGGCTACCGGTCGCCATCCGGCCTATGCCCGAGGAACGTCTCGCCCAAGACCAATGGCACGATGTCTCCTCCACTCCGGCCTTTGCCTCACCGAGTCCGGTACCTTTGTGATGGCACACACCCGAAGACGTGAATGTGAGCGAGTAGCAATCACGCACGAGCAAACGCGTCCCACGCAAAGACGCTCCCCTCGGCTCAGGCAAATCTTTCGGGCGGTCCCGAAATGTCAACGTAATCGGTATCTGTATCGGCATCCCGTATGCTTCTCCGGCCGAGATACCCAACAAGGACACTAGCTTCTCAACGGTGGCCATGCCACCGGCATACGGAAGAACTAGGCATTCCGTCTCGGGTCCTCCCGGAATGGCCGGAAATCTTCAAACGTAGGAGTGACTTCGTTGTACGAAAAGGTACACATTCCTCCTTACGTCCCGGAGCAGAGACGCGGCTCTCAAAAGATCCCAATCGGCATGAGCTCCTTCAAAGCCCAAGCAGATTTAATCCCGTAACGACCTTCGAAAAACCTTTTGTTACGCCTCGTGTGGTTCCGTACCCACGGCGAAAGTTGTCCAAATATCGCTCTTGCATCAGAGACGATAACTTGGGAAAAGGAGCCATGTCGGAAGGTGAAGAAAACCTTAAGAAATGGAAAAGAACTCGGCGGAATGAGCAAAAGCAATGCGCGGTTCTTACAAATTGCAAAGGCGAAGCGCAATTTAAAGAATGCGGAAATTCAATTCTAGTCGTGGGACTCCTCTGCCGATTGACTTGGTCAACTCTGCGGCCAGTTGCCTTAAAGTTGGAAACATTTCCAAACCATGCCCTGTTCACTCTTATGAAATCTGCGTGCACATACGATTTCATTCAACCAATGACAATATCCCTTCCGCCCGGGCTCGTGCAACCGGTGCAAATAATTAAAAATTAGTGCATACATGCTTAATTTTTGACCCGTTCAATTTTTAATGCATTTCTCCTTTTTATTTATTTTTGATTAACCTATTTGCTTATTTGCCGAAAATAACGAAGGTGATCACGAGAATAAATATGCGAAGTACGGAGTTCCGCCCCGGGCGCCTTTTTGCAAATACATTTCAAATCAAAATTTGTTCTGACAAATACATGCATTTTGTCTAAACAAAATAGTAAAGAAAGAAACGATAAAAAGGGGACTACTCGGAGTCTGCTCGTCATCCGTACACTCGACGTCTTGCTCATGACTGCCGGATCTGTCGCAAACGGGAACTTCGCCGAACTCCTCCTAGGGAATAGGCAAAGGGCCTCCTCGGAGTACGCGAACTCGAGGACTCCCCCTCTCGCGCCCGAGTGCGCGAAGAAGGAGCTCCCGAATCCGGCCCGTTCCGCCGCGAGCGCGAGCCCACGTGTGAAGTCCTCCCCACCAGTGTGGGAGCGGGCGAACCCCTCGGCCTAGACGGCCCCCGATCGCGGACGTCCACGCTCCTCAGGAGGCGCACCGCATGAACTCCACGAGCCTCTGGCGTGGCGGACCACCCGTCCACCGGCCTCGTGGCCTCATTGTACGTACGGCCGGATACTGCGAACCGGGAAAATCATCGAAGCGAACGAAAGTACGGATGCATCATGTGCGAGAATGCTACTATCAAATGCGAGAAAATCAAAGGTGCTCACCGAAGCATTGGGGTCGGCCACTGTATCGTGGTCTCGGCTCCGCCGGAGCGGGATCACAAGTCGCTGCGCGAACCGTCCGGCCCCTCGTACGCTAGCCTAGCTCGCGGGACGGGAAAATGTCGAGGACCTCCGGGGACCTCGCCCTCCCTATCTTGCACTGCGGGCTCCTCGGCCTCATCCTCAAGAAAACATCATAGGCGGCCCCGCTATGATGTACTCGATGAAATACACACCACGAAGGTACCCCTCCGGCTCGTCAATCGGCATCTCCAGGGGATGCTTGCATGTACAAGGAGGATCCACCGGCACCGATGGAAGAGACCCACCTGCCTATCTTTGACGGGTCACCCTCTCCCCCAAATACATGGCGTCACGGTGAAGTCCCACCGGGAGCTTCGCCGCCGTGTAGTCTCGGCGGCAATCTGCACCGCGACATGATCAAACTGCTCCACCGGGTCGGTTGGATCCTCTCGGAGAACTCCGGGTTCGGCGCCGGAGATATCTCCTCGTACGACACTCGAGTGCCAACCCTCGAAGAGACCGCCCTCTTCGCCTTCTTACGCCAAACCCGGCATGGCGGGGAACGAGGGGACGGTACGGCTCCTTTATGTCCCAAGCACTGCGGATTTGAATACCTCGTAGCACCGGACACGCCAAGAGAATGGAAAGTTATGTCGGCTACAAAGCGGATACATACGAGTACATAAAAGAGGCAAGGAAGAGAAAAAGCACGTAAACTTACATCCCAAGACGGGCGTGAAGCGGCTAAATGTGTGCTCCTCTCCCGCGAGAACTGTCCGAAGAGTGGTAGAGCTCGGCCGGTCCGGCCTCCCCCACGCAAACCCCCTCACGGCATCCAAGTCTACCGGCGACCCGAGCGAGAGGGAAGTGACAAGACGTGTCGGAAGTCGGGAACAAAGTCGGCGACAGCGCAAACCAAAGGAACCCTCGAGCCGGACGCTCCGCGGTCATCCTCGAGGACCCGGCGGATAATCGGCGACACCCGCCCTCAAGTGATGCTCCATCGGCTGTACCGAATGCCTAAGCCCCTGGCATCGGTAATATCAAAACCCGGCCCCAGACAAGCTGCTCGGGGTGTAACCGTCAACCCACACCGGCGCGTTGCCATAAGTCGGCAACCCGGTGATAGCGGCAAAATCCGTGGGAGTCACCGTCGCCTCCCCATCTGAAATGGAAAGTGTGGGTCGTATCCCACCGGTACTCGCTCGGCGCGACATACGTGGACACGCCCCTCGGCGTATCGGTGTCGCGGCTACGGCTGATAAACCCGGCCCGGCCGGAGTCAATCACCGGTGTCGTGGACTCCTCTCTCCCTCTCGAGCTACGTCAGGGATAAGGCCCCACAATACTGCACCGCCTCAAAGGCACCCCGACTCTTACGGTTATGGGTATTAACCGTCCTGTCCCTGAGACAAACAAGACGAAGCAACGTCAACAAAATGCAACAACGCATGTCAAAAGGATGCAATGCGAGATACGGTTCTCATTCATTTCCTACGTATATTCAAAATCTTTCGAAAACTCCGTCGAATCCGGAACTTTCAAAATCTTTCGAAAACTCCGTCGAATCCGGAACTTTCAAAATCTTTCGAAAACTCCGTCGAATCCGGAACTTTCAAATTCTTTCGAATTTTTCGAAAATTTCGCTCCGTCCCGAATTAAAGCTACTTTAATTTTGGAAAATGCATTTAGACATGGAATTTTGCAACCAAAATTTTTATGTCATCTACCCATGATGTCAATTGAACTACGTCCTAGTCAATTTCGACAACGATTCATAGCAAAGTCAAAAGCCCCAAATCGGGCACCAAAATCCCTAAGTAAATTCCTAACAAATTTCTAACATTTAAAGAATGCACATTCTTGAAATTAATGGAATTTGTAGGGAACTACGTGTCTTTCGATCCCTCCCTTGGAGTTGTGGCGGTCCCTCGCCGGATAAAACTCCGCCGGATTCAATGGAAGAGTGGTGGTTCGAATGGTCCGAACCAATCGAGTTCTTTCGTCGTCGGTCCTTCCGTGGCGAGCCATTGGTCCTCCTTCACCCTCCATAGCGATTTTCCCTCACAAATTCGAGCAAACCTTGCAATTTGGGTTGGATTTCTCTCTCTTTTCTCTCCTCTCTCGCCGGCAACAATGGAAGAAAATGGCCATTTTCTTCCCGGCCTCGGCATTTAAAAAGATTACGGAAAAACGGTAAAAGTCCGGCCGGACTCTTCTTGCACCGAATAATTTTTGCCCCTTTTGCCCCTCGGCTTTTGGCAATTCCAATTTTACCACTTTTGGCCCCGAAAGTGTAAAATTTCCCGATTAGACATTTCTAACGCCCTATCCCCGAGGATAAATCAAAGTTAGTTCTCACTAACGCTCGTCTCCGGACGTTAAATTCTCGATTAGTCCTCACTGCGTTCGTCTCCCGAACGTTAAATTCTCGATTAGTCTCACTAACGTTCGTCTCAGACGTTAAATTCTCGATTAGTCTCACTAACGTTCGTCTCCGAGCGTTAAATTCTCGATTAGTTCTCACTAACGTTCGTCTCGAAGCGTTAAATTCTCGATTAGTTCTCACTAACGTTCGTCTCTGACGTTAAATTGATCCGATTGGCGTTTGACATTCAAACGTTCAACCATGTCTCCGGACATTTCAGTTACGATTCCGTCTCCCGACGTTAAAATTTAATAATGGTCCTCACCATTAAACTCTCAATCGCGACCTTTCACGGTCCGATTTCAATCCTCAATCGCGACCTTTCACGGTCCGATTTCAATCCTCAATCGCGACCTTTCACGGTCCGATTTCAATCCTCAATCGCGACCTTTCACGGTCCGATCTCAAACATTCAATTCGCGACCTTTCGCGGTCCGATCTCCACCCTCTTATCGCGACCTTCACGGTCATCTCTCAATCGACAATGCCCGAACCCCGTACGAACGCCTTGCAAATGGTCATCTCTCCGCGACAATAAGCCCGAACCCCAAGGTACGAACGCCTTGCAAATGGTCATCTCAGCGGCAATGGCCCGAACCCCAAGGTACGAACGCCTTGCAAACAATGGTCATCTCTCCGGCAACGGCAATAAGCCCGAACCCCAAGTGTACGAACGCCTTGCAAATGGTCATCTCCGGCAGCCAATAAGCCCGAACCCCAAGTGTACGAACGCCTTGCAAATGGTCATCATCTCCGGCCCAGCAATAAGCCCGAACCCCAGTACGAACGCCTTGCAAATGGTCATCTCTCCGGCAACAATAAGCCCGAACCCCAAGGTACGAACGCCTTGCAAACGTCATCTCTCGGCAATGACAATAAGCCCGAACCCCAAGGTACGAACGCCTTGCAAATCATCTCCGGCAGCAATAAGCCCGAACCCCAAGGTACGAACGCCTTGCAAATGGTCATCTCTCCGGACAAGAATAAGCCCGAACCCCAGGTACGAACGCCTTGCAAATGGTCATCTCTCCGGCAATGACAATAAGCCCGAACCCCAAGGTACGAACGCCTTGCAAACGGTCGTCATCTCCGACAACAATAAGCCCGAACCCAGGTACGAACGCCTTGCAAACAATCATCTCTCCGGCTGATAAGCCCGAACCCCAGGCACGAACGCCTTGCAACAATCCCTCTTCGGCCATCCAAGTAAGCCGAACGCTCATCCCAGCGGGATAAAGCGCGCGGCAATAAGCCCGGCACCCGAGGCACGAAAGCCCTCGTCGGCATCGCAACTCCGGTTTGAGGCGCCACACGCCCTCGAAGGTTTGAAGTCCCGAGGTTCGAGACGCCTCCCAGCGGTCTCCATTCGGAGTACGGGTACCTCGCGAATGGTCTCATCCGAGTTTAGACGCCTCCTAACGGTCTCGCTCGAGTCGAGGTCCCCGTGCGCGGCCCTTGCCCCTTTTCGAACTACGATCGGCTTGATTCCCGCTCGGGATACGTAGGAATCCTTTTCGCTAAGGGTCCGGCCGGTGGCCGCCCGAGTCTCCTTCAAAGTAAGGCATCCCGATTTGGATCCTTATCTTTTTCAACGACCCCGCCTCCTTCGGAGGAGGCGTCGGCGAGGGCTAGCGTAAGTACCCAAATCCGGATCGTCCAAATCCGTCGGAAAGTTAACCGAAATCCGTTAGCGGCGCTCCCGGGTTAGCGGAACTCGTTAAACTCCCGTTCTTTGTGCCAGCGAGGCGTCCGGGGCGCCCGTGCATCCCGACGTCGAACCGTACTTAGCACGTGACATCTCACGTAAAAGTATGGCTTTCCACGAAAAACGCATTTTCCGGCACTTTCCGGGCGTTTCGGACATTTCCGGTTGTTATTTTAAAAAACGGACAAAAGCGGGACAGGGAACAACCTTCCACCTCGGTGGTGACTCGGAGGGCACGTGGCAGCCATGCCACCTCCCTCTAGTCACCCTTCAATCAATTTCAAGGAAAAGACCAAAATGCCCTGGTTTGCAAGCCAAGTCGTGCCGGACTCACTTTGTGCACTTTCACGAAATTGCCGGCAAGTCCCAGTTTCCAAAATCCCAAAACCCCACGAAATTCGGTCAAGTCCGTGGGACTCCTACGCAATTTTCACCCTATAAATAGAAGTTCTTTGTCGAAAGGCGAAAGAGGATTTTTCACACCAAAAATCACCACCCCCACGGTCCAAGCTGGTTTTCACCCCTCCCGAGCTCCCGTTTTGTCTCGATTCGCGTGAAACCTTCATATTTCGAACAAATACGCACCCTACAACTTCGAAACAACCTTTCGAATCACTTTCCGTGTCTCGTACACACCTCCCGAGCCAAAGGAGTCGACCCTAGCCATAGGTATAACTCCCTCTCTCTGAATCTTCCGTTCCGTCTCGGTTTACGCGCCAGTCGCTATAACTGTTTCGAACGTCGTTATCAAAATGTAGACGCCTCCGTCTAACGGGGTCCGATACGTTTTAGCCCCTCGATCCTCTTCTCTTTCCGTAAGAGAAGTAATCACGGGTTAAAACGGCGTTCCGACCCCGTTCCGTTTACTTTCATGTCATTTACAATTCCGAGCCGTTTGGCCTCGTTGATCGTCATTTACAATTCCGAGCCGTTTGGCCTCGTTGATCGTCATTTACAATTCCGAGCCGTTTGGCCTCGTTGATCGTCATTTACGAATCCGGATCGTTTGATTCCGTTGACACCGCTTTAAATATTGTCGTTTACAAGTCCGATCCGTTTGGATTGTGATAGTATTTACTTTTCAAAGTCAGTCGCAACCCGATTCGTTGATCGCATGTCATTTAATACGTATTTTCCCGTAAAAATCGTTAACAATGTAATGCCGGTTCAAAACCGGAGTTCGTCCGTCGAACTCTCTTTCAAAATGCGCGAAATGACGTTCGGCCTCCGAATGCTCATCTTCAAACGCAAAGCCGCCATTTGACACTTAAAATCATTTAATACGCATTTTCTCGTAAAAATCGTTAACAATGACTCGTATGGCTCAAAATCGGACGTTTGCCACGCAAACGCTCATTTCAAACTCAAAGTCGACGTTTGCCACGCAAACGCTCATTTCAAACTCAAAGTCGACGTTTGCCACGCAAACGCTCATTTCAAACTCAAAGTCGACGTTTGCCACGCAAACGCTCATTTCGAACTCAAAATCGACGTTTGCCACGCAACGCTCATTTCAACTCAAAACCGGCGTTTGTCATTCAAACGCTCGTCTTTTCAAAAGTCACCTAATCAAAGTTTGTCATTCAAACCAAGATTAAGCTTGTCATTCAAGCCCCCATTTCAAAAGACACACACACACACACACGATTTCGAGAAAGGTAGAAAGACTCGTCATGCGAGGCGTTTCGGGCGATCTCGTAATACTCTACCCGAAACGTAACGACCTCCGAACCTAACAATCTACGGTACTAAAAAGCTTTTTACTCGTTTTTCTTTGCCAATAAAAATGATCCCCTGTTTTCAAAGCCTTTTCCTAAGTTTTTGCTACCAATAAAAACGACACCATTTTCAATAAGCCGTTTCTCAACGTTTGGGCTCAAAATACAAAAACCGCGTGGCGACTCCTCATTTTGTTCCTTCCCATGAAGCGAGGTCTCAGACACCAACCCTCCGCGAAAGACAACCGCCTTTCGCCTCCGTGCGAAATCCGGGTAATTTCACTAGTACGTGGCATTGTAATTCAAAGTTATCTCACACTTTCAAGAAGTGCATGTGGGAAAGGTCTTAGTTTCCAGCCTATATACTAAGTAATACTTTAAGAGTAATCCTCATGCGATTTTGAAAAATAGCATGCGGTTTTTTCTTTTTTTTAAGTTTGAACAATAAATCATATTTTTAGGGTTTGGGGTAGATCAATCCAATTTAGGGTTTAGGGTTTGGGGTATAAGTATATGAGATTTGAGATGTTATAGGTATATTAATATTTCTTAGAAGTTTAATTTATTTTGTTGTTTTTAGTATTTTTTTCTTTATTATTATCATAATTTTTCTTTATTATATATTATTCAATTATTATTTATTATCTCTCAATAATATTAATAAATATTATTCTTTTTGATATTTACTTGTTTTGTTAAGAAGTTAATCATTATTTTTTATCAAATATTATTACACAAATAAAGTAACAATATTAAATTAAAAATTATAAATTGCAAGTAAACTAATATATATTTATACAATGTCATCAAAAAAATAAAAAAAATTCTAAATTGCAAGTAAACTAATATATATTTATACAATGTCATCAAAAAAATAAAAAAAAAATCCTAAATTACAAGTAAACTAATAAACATTAATTTTTATCTCAAAATTTCGGATTGGGACACAAATTACTCACATATTTTAGCTTAATTTATTTATTTTTACAAAACTAAATTTACCAAAACAAAAATAAAATCCAAGTAAACAATTCTAATAACAATTCTAACAATTCTAATAATAACAAGTAAATTATATTTTTGCTATAAAAATATAGTGATGATTGAACACAAAATAAATTAAAATATAGGAATATAAACTTATACTCCCTCCGTCCCAGCCCAAAAGGCACAAAATCAATCTCGCACGTAAATTAAGAAAGGAATAAATATAATACAAAATATAGATAAGAAGGTTGGATTAAGGGAAAATTAGGGGATGTCAACTCAGTGGTTTAAAATTTAACTTTTCCCACCACAATTTCAAATTCAATCAGAAACGTAGAAACCCACTTGCTAAACCGTCTGATTTTGATTAGCTGGATTTGAGGATCAATCCTTGTGAAAATTTTGAATTTCCCACCTAAAATTTTACTTACAAAACAGATTCAAATGGATAGTTTCCATAATAAAATTACAACCTTCTAATTACAGCCAATCATCTACTATCAAATGGAGAGTTTTCATAATAAAATTATAACTTTCTAAATTACAGCCAATCATTTACTGCACTCATAGTTATCAAAAAAAAAATCTTCAAATCTTCAACCTTTAACCCCACAAAATGCAGCCCTCTAAGCTTAAATCCAACATGAGTGCTGATGAAAGGAATTTCATGGATCAATGGTTCATTAAAGCTTTAGAAGAGGGAAAGCTTCCAAATGTCATGAACTGCAGCAAATTCTTCATTTTGTTGCTCATACTCCTTCATGAAAGCCTCATGAGAGTCATCCGGCAACGGATAACCATTGACCAAAATTTCGGATTCAGATGACCCCAATTTCGATTCCTCACAAACGGTATCACAAGCATTTGGTGACTCACATTATTCTGTCCATATCGCCTCCGCTGACCACTTGGCATAGCAATATGCCTGATATGGGTCAATCGATGGCGATGGCGACGAATTGAACTTAGCCAAATTTTTCGATTCACTGAAAGATATGGACAGTGGAAACGGAAAATTAGGCTGGTGAGAAAGAGAGACTGAATCGTTGTAGGTGGGAGAAGGATTTTGTGATGACGGCGAGTCCATCACTTGGAGATGAAAAATGGCGATTTAGGGTTCTTGGTTGGACGGTTGTTGATAAGAAGGATGAATGAGAAAAAAGAGGGGAGTAGAGAATGGATAAGGTTTTGTTAGTTGGGTGAATTAATTGGGTTAGTGTAATTGGGTTGGGTTAGAGTAAGTTAATGGGCTGATAAATTAATGTAATTAATTGGGTTAAGGTTAATTGAGTGGGGTATGATGAGTATAATAATATTAAAAACTTTTCTTTTTGAAATTGTACCTTTTTAAATGGGACACCAAAAAAAAAAAATTTGTGCCTTTTCGGCTGGAACGGAGGGAATACTTACAAAATTTTGATGATTGAAATGTTGAATTTGAATGGATTGATGGCTTTGTTCCTTCTTCTTCCTTCCTTCCTTCCTTCCTCTTTCTTCCTTTCTAGGCGGCTGAGACTTAGACTTAGGGTTTTTTCTTATTTTTTTGATTGAAAACAGTCAAACTCGCTATACGATGTAGCGAGTATTTCTTAATTAATAACCCTAATTAAATTCGTAACTGTCCGTCTTAATTACACATAACTCGCTACACGGTGTAGCGAGTTTGACCAACCCAAGTCAAACTCGCTACACGGTGTAGCGAGTTTAAAAAAAAGGGACATGTGTAGCGAGTTTCAAAAAAAGAAACATTTTAAACAAAAGTTTGAACAGTAAATTATTTTGAGAATTAAAAAAGTAAAAAGGTATTTCTTGAGAAAAAATTCACTGATTTAAGGTTCGAATACGAACCGATCCAAGGATTTTAATCGCTGGTCGTTCGACCGCAGGTCATATCGTCGGTCCGATCGCTAATATATTACCGTTTACCTTCTTGTACAACAGAGATTTTAGGGCTGCATGAATCATGTACAACATTGATTCTTGTTGCTGGGAGAGTGGGAGGGAGTATTTAGGAAGGATGATTTTGAAAGAAAAAGTTGTTGAATCCCCCGAAACCCCAAGTCAAATTGATACTTTTCATTTTCAAATTCCGAAATGAGTAATACTGGCAAATCAATTAACTTGAAGATACTATGTCAAATTGGTATTCTTCGTTTTCAAATCCTTCGAATATATTCAAGGTATTCGCTCTGCCCATCCAGTAATCAAAAAGCCCCAATTCCATACACGTCCAATTCTATTGAAATTGGAAAGCAGTCCAGTTATTTACAGATCTTACTCAAATTATTCCTGCTGGGAATGTAACATACTTCTAAAATCCCGCTGTTATTCAATAGCACGCCAAGTGTTTGATGAAACTGCAATGGCTACCTCAACTGTATTACATTTCCGACGGCAGCAGCAATCACATCTTAGACTCACGCCGCATTTTCCACTCCTCTAGACATCACTTGCAAGGTATCTACAGCAATTTTTAACAGTTCCCTTGTTTTTCAGTGGTGCACGCCAAATGTTCGAAGAAAGTTCTCACCCAATTTTTGTCAAACCACCCATTCTATTGAGTATTTCTTTATTTTAGAATTAAAAAAGTACTCGTCTAAAACTCTATTATTGCAAATTAGTTGCCTTGAAGGTTCCATTTAACTTAAGGGGTCACTTTTTCTCAGTACTGTAGTATTTAAGTAAGCTTGTTTTTTCTAAGGCTGAGGTAGCACAGTCAAACTTTTCTTTTGGTATTCATTCCCCCAAAATATATTTCCCTTTTACTCTAAAAATGGGAAAGTAATTTTACTGCAAAATGTTTTATTTTTGTCAATTAAGAAAAATAGATGGATATAGATATTTGTGTAAATACGTTTTTATACAGTTTAACTTTTAAATGCAACTGTGTTTTCTTGGTTGGGGGAAGTTTATTTTCCATTTTACTTAAATAATTAACCGTTTGATTTGGTACTCCACTCAAGTCTACACCAGAAACATTTGTGTGATTTCTTCAATGTATGGAGTAAATATATTTATATTCATGACTAAATGATTGGGACTGGTTTTTTTTTTTTTTTTGGAAACGGGGACTGATGTTGAAAAATCAAACTTCAATTCTTTTTTTAATGGAGGGGGAAGTTTAATGGTTGACGATGACTTGCAAAATAGTTGTACCAACTATTACACAAGTCAAGTCAAGATGGCCTGCTCCTCATCCACCCCCTGATCAGTTAGCAGAATAAATATCTATGGTTATAAGTAAAATTCGACTTCATCCTCCTCTCTTAGCATTGATTTATAATTCTTTTTCCGGTTCATAGATCAAATACAATTTAGAAAGCATGTTTTTCATAACTAGTCTCATAATTCTTATTACTTTACTGAACATCATTGTATATAAGCTGCGGCAACTCCAGGAAGCAAACTTTGGGAATAGAGGGCCCTCGTTGTCAACGGATCAATTATGCCGGCGCTTTTCACTTGCTGAAATTCAGCGGGCCACTAATCATTTTGATGAAGCATTGGTGATTGGGAAGGGTGGGTTTGGAAAGGTCTATAAAGGGGTCATTGGCAATGGAGGAATTACTGTTGCTATAAAGCGATTGGGTCCTCTGTCTAATCAGGGTGCACCTGAGTTCTGGACAGAGATTGAAATGCTTTCAAGGTTCCGACATAGCCATCTCGTCTCTCTCATTGGCTATTGTGATGACTACAAAGAGATGATTATTGTTTATGAGTATATGCATGGTGGAACCCTTGCTGATCATCTTGTTAAAGGTAGTTTGCCAGATGGTTATCGTCCTCTATCTTGGGTGCAATGCCTCAGGATATGTATTGGTGCTGCCCGAGGATTGGATTACCTTCATACTGGCACTAGTAATCAACACAGTGTCATTCATCGAGATGTGAAGAGCTCGAACATTCTGTTGGATGAGAATTTGGTAGCTAAGATATCAGACTTTGGGCTGTCCAAAATAGGGCCTGCGAGTCTAGCACTCTCCAATTATAGCACTAGCCATGTAAGTACCAATGTTAAAGGTACATTTGGGTATTTGGATCCAGAGTATGCCCAGACCCGCAGGCTGACTAGGAAATCTGATGTATATTCGTTTGGGGTGGTATTATTCGAGGTACTTTGTGGGAGACGTGCGTTGGATTTCACTCTTAATGAACAGCAACATAGTCTTGCTGAGTGGGCTAAACAATGCATCAAAGACGGGAAACTAGAACAAATTATTGATCCTAGATTAAATGGACAAATCTTGTTAAATTGTTTGACGGGGTTTGTGCATACTGCAAACCTATGCTTGGACAAAAATCCCGAAAGACGTCCTACAATGGCGGAGGTCGTGTTCTGCCTTGAGTCTGCATTGACATTGCAAGAGCGACCAGATTCTTCCAACGAACCAGAGTTAAATGATGTTAACTATGGAGGTTCCCGCCATCGTAAATCAATTAAGACTAAGCATCTTGGTGATGCAAGTGACCGTGAGTTTAATGCAAAGCCTGACAGATCATTGACATTTACAAAGAGAGTGTGGCTCTTTCTCTTTGGCTCGCTTGGAGTGTTCCCTGGTAACTTTTCTTTATCTCTATTTTATACATACCTTCTGTAGTGTGTGGATAATCCAAATAGAGCCAAAGTAGAGTGAAGGTGAAATACTTTGAATTTAGTTATACCAAAGATATTGTGCTTTAGTTCTTAGTGGAATGAATTGCCCCAAGAGTTTGTAAACCAATAATTTCAATTTGAGTACACAAAGAAGAGTACCAAGTACAATTTATTACACATGAAAAACTTTGGAACTACCAGCTGATGGGCTGTAGATATGATTTTAAAAGTAAACCTCTTCAGATGACAGAAAACCTATTGTTAAAACTTTCTTCTAGTTCTGTTATGTTGTCTTGTTTTATTTCATTTCTCCTCATTCGGCAAAAATCATCTTCCTGCTCTGCATGTGAAAGCTTATTGTAGGAGGAACTTTCACATGAATATGTAATGCAAAAGATTGTGATATATCTTGTGAAGTGATCAACATATTATATTCCTGATAAAAGACTAGAAAAGGAAAGAACCACTGACTTAGGAATAGAGGTATGGCATTGCATGTTTACATCTAAAACATAGTATGGGCCCAGAGTATATGCTTGTGTAAAACTGTAGTAGTCCATTACTCCATCTAATAACATATTTGCTCCATTGATTTTATTTTTTATGTTGAAAGTTTCTATTTATTGATGACTACTGCAAACAATGACTTCATTTACGACAATAAATAAAGCTTGCTTGTAATTTAATGTAATTTATATGCATATGCATATTTCCTCTGTAATATTAATAAACATTTGTGTAAACAGAATCACTTGTAACTTAATTTGTTTTAATTTTCTCCTTTTGAGTGATGTGCAATAAGCATAATTAATTTTTTTTTGCTTTCTCTTTTAAGACAATACTGAAGAAAAACTATCTAGGAACAGCAAAAGCAAACACAATCGAAGGAGCAGTAGGACATTGGCAATGAAAGATGGAGGTGCTGTAGAGGAAGTGCCTTCTGCTGTACAGATTTTGACTCCAAAGATATTCACCTTAGCTGAATTGGAATGCACAACGAAAAACTTCAGCCAAGATATGGTATTAGGTCGGGGAAGCTTGGGGAAGGTCTTCAAAGGCTGGATTGATGAGAAAACTTATTCACCATCAAAGGTTGGTGTAGGAATGGCCATTGCTATTAAGAATCTCACTCCAATTGCTCTTCAGGGAATTGAAGAGCTTGAGGTAAAGTAATTTCTGTGTTGAGCTTTTTGGTTTTGGTATCTCAATTTTGTTGTTTTAGTTACACTGTTTATAGTCTTTGCAATTTGTTATACATACATCTTCTGTGATTTGGAATAGCAGTACACAGGTAATATACCTACATCAGATAATGTGTGATATGTTCACGCAAGATGCAACAGCGATTATAGGGTGGGGTCACTTATTGCTGAGAGTGTGGATTCAACATTAACCTTAAGAGTAATCATTATAATGCAGCGTAATTAAACATTATGGCACTTGTAGCTATAATTTGAGATGAAACATGGTAGAAGCAAAAACAGACAGCGTAATTGAAACAGTGGAAGGAGTACATAAAGGGTATATCTCTTCACAAATTGATTGTAGTATGTTGTCAGGTTACTGTCTTTCAACGCCAACTGAATTTGGCCATTTTCCTTTCTCAATTTTTGATGTCTGTTTATGTTGTAAAAATGAGCCAAACCCCTTTTACATGGATTCGAGGAATATATATTGGAAGGGGACTATCCCCTTCTAGACCACTGTGTATCAAAGCAGTTATCACAGGACCAAATTCAGGAAGAAGAAGATAACATACTGTAGCTGCATGTTCACAATTAATTGAAAGTAGACTATCCCCTTCTAGACCACTCGGTATCACAGGACCATAGTTAGAAAGCAGAAGATAACATACTGGAGTTGCATGTTCATAAACTACGTGTGCGTTTAATTTGGTACTTCATAAAAAAAAAAACATTTTTAAGCAACAAGAAATTTTAAGGGACGAGAGAAAATGTGGAAAGGAGGAGAGAATAATTCAAACTGGATATACATCTTAATTTGTTAAATCTGATGATAATATGCAGTTGAAAGTGAAATATTTAGGAGGTCTCCTTCATCCGAATCTTGTTAGGATCGTGGGTTATAGCCGTGAAGACAAACAGTTCCATGTTGCATACGAATACATGGAGGAAGGAAGCTTAGACAGCCATCTATTCAGAAGTAAGTGAATTTCAACTCTTCCTCTCCACCTACCAAAAAGAAAAAGAAGGAAAGAAATTGTAAATAGCAATTTAGTGTATGGAAACACCTCCTGTTAGCTATTATATTTGCTTACCACTGTAGACTTTATTTTTGTGAAAAGCAAAATCACCAATACAATAAATCGCCTCCCAATGGCTTTTGATCTACTAATTTGGTGCTCACTATGTTTTCCTTACATTTGTAGAAGGTGTAAAACCACTTTCATGGAATATCCGTCTCAAAATAGCCATAGGAGCAGCCCGAGGCCTGGCTTTCTTGCACTCAGCAGAGAAGCAAGTCATTTTTCACGGCTTTAAGATCTCTAACATATTACTTAACAGGGTACATTGAACTGAACTGATCTTCTATCCATGCAGTTGTTTGCTACTTCTATTTCGTTACTGTTATGCTCTCTGTTTTTCTAAAATTTATTGTTCAGGAGTTCAATGCAAAAATTTCAAATTACGGATTGGCAACATTAGGTCCCATAAATGGCGATCCACATGGTACTACTTTTGTTAAGGGCACTTCTGGTTATGCTGCTCCAGAATACCTGAGTACAGGTTAGTTAACCCGTAAGTCTTCTTCAGGCATATTAGTCAAACTAAGTACTCTTAATCCTGCTCTTAGTCTGTCAATTTATGAAATTTTGATTATCTTCATGAAAATTCTAATAATAGTTATGATATACCATTAAAAATATTATCAGTAATTATTCTTAGGATTTCATCAACATAACTAAATTTTAATTTAGATCAATATTTTAATGTTTTTAGTCATTGGCACGTGTTTTGCTTCAATATTACAATATTTTTAGTCATTGGGATGTGTTTTTGTTAATATCCCTTCTTACATACAAAAGCATGCAAAATAGGAGATAGATATTGGTCAATATTGTTAGCGAAGACAAGAAATAATAACATACAAAATAGTTATTTCACCCGCAATGGTGCCAGAAATTTAGCGAGGTTGTCGTAGCCTACAAAATTAGAACCTCACTTGGATCCCAATAAACTTGTAGAAAGGAAGGGTCGATCCCACAGAGAAATAAATTTTTGATCTTATATTTTTTGCTTAATTAGAAACCCCTTTTGATCATTTGCAATGCATAGAGTGTCAACCTACTCACTTGAAAAACCCATAACCAAATAGCAATCTAGAACAAGCTCTCTAGACTAGACTACCTAGTAACATTAAGCACGTGAAAATGGTTTACTAAAGCCACAATCTCGCAAGCTCGAGTTGTGCAAACTTTAAGAATGAAATACATGAATCAATTTACTAATCAACGATTCTTTCTCTACTTATTGCAAATAGCGACAATTACGGAACACCCACATTTCAGTAATACTAGCTAAAATCCCTAATTTGGCCAAACACTTGAATCTCTATCAATTCAAAACATTAGAAACAATTGTATATTCAAGTTTAGGATAAACAATTTATATTCAACGTTAAGATAAAATGTTAGGATACATTGTTATGAACAATTTGTATATTCAATTTTAGGATAAACATTAGAAATAGTCAATAAGCATTAAAATAAGCATCATATACCCAAAATGAGAACAACAATATCCAAAAAATGTACTTTTATATGAATCTATCAGGTGGGTACCCTCAGAGACGACCCCGTATATCGTGTTTCTTATATAGTTATTTATACTCCTTAAGGGCCTTGCAGCCTTGATGCTTTCCATTTGATTTTATTTCTATTTCGCCATCACAAACATGAATAGGATAATCTGTTGATGATGAACAACTCAATCATGCAGGTCGTTTGGATGCAAAGAGCGATGTCTATTGTTTTGGAGTTGTGATGCTGGAAATGTTAACAGGGCAGCCAGCTATTGATGTGAATAGACCTAGGGAAATGCGTTATTTAGTACGTTGGGCCTGGCCATTTTTGGCGGTAAATCACAAACTAAAGACTATAATGGACCCTCGGATGGTTGAATATTACCCTCCTGATGGTGCATTTAATTCTTTTATACCTGCTCTAATACTACGATGTGTTGAGTATGATCCCAAAGACCGACCGTCCATGAAAGAAGTCTTGGAAACCTTAGAACAATGCAAATCCTGAAAAGATCGAACACGTGGTGATTGAATTTCAGAAATAAACCAACCCAGGAAGAGCTAGAAAGAATAATGCCATGAGCAGAACCGCTTCTGATAATAACAATTGTTGGATCTGGCCTTCAATTTCTTGGGGTGTTATTGGTATTTACTGAAATCAACCAAAACGCCATATTATGCTTCCTTTTACTTGTAAGTAAATGATTATGTACTCATCATTAGCCTCTATATTTGCTCTTTCTTTTCTTCCTATGATTGTATCATGAAATTGCTAGTTAACTTTCAGAATGTCAATATCAGCATCTTAACTGTTATACACTTTCTGGATAACATACATCGTTGTGCATTATTCCTGAGCTCCGTTGCTGGTTAGTTTGCCTGCAAAGACAGGTTCGTGCTCTAAATTGCAGATTGAAGCCTTTTCTTTTAATGGCCTTCATGCTCCGTTCCTTTAAAGGTGTTCGTGTAGAAGTTGATAACGAGTGATTCGGACAATTTCTGGTAGTCACATGCCACGTACAGGTGCCCCATAAAAGCGTTGTTGCGGTTGAAATGAATTGAAAGTATTGCATCTTCTTCTTTAACCTTGGCCCGAGACTAATCCCTCAGGTAAATGTCAGACACAAGTTGGACGCTAAAAATCCTTTTACTATCTTTGTGTAGCATGTTGTGTAGTACTAGCTGAATGGGGGTTGAAACATGGGGATGAAATGGGGTTAAGCTAGCTGAATGGGTGCAATGGGGGGTTGAAAATGGGGTGGATGAAAGGAGGGATTGGAAAGTTTCATCCGGGTTGAAACTTTATTTTTTTAAAATCCGACAAGTGTCAGCTTCTTATTGGTCAGTTGGATTTTCGAAAAAAAAAATTTATCCCAAATCTTTGAGCTTAATTATCACCTAGTAAATTAATTTTTTTTTAATTTTTTTTCACCAAAATTCATCATTTTTTTTACCTACAAATTGATATAAGTTTCATTTGATTTGGACACAAAAAAAACACTCATTTTTCAATTTGAGCTTAATTATCACCTAGTAAATTAATTTTTTTTAAATTTTTTTTTCACCAAAATCCATCATTTTTTTCTCCTACAAATTGATATAAGTTTCATTTGATTTGGACACACAAAAAAAACACTCAAAGTGGTGGGGTATAGAATGATGAGTTGGAGGGAGTTGAAATTTAATTTAAGTTAGCCATTGAAGTGGGGGTAAATGAAATATTAGGCATAAAATTTTGGGGGAAACTAGTTTCCCCAAATATTATAAAAAGTCTTATTTTTTATTTAAAAAAAAATTATATATGCCTTTGTTCGGTTTTTAAAACAAAACTTTTTATAATGTTAGGAAAAAACTAGTTTCCCCCAAAACCTACTCAATATTAGGTGGATGAGAAAAAGTGTAAAAAATGTTAGATGAAATGGGGGAGTGGTATTAAACCATTGCTGGTAGTCTTAGCTCATTAATTAATATAATCAGTATTTATATTTATTCTTATCAAAAAAATATCATATTTATCAATCAATCTTTCGCCTTTCCAAAATTTGAACACTAGAGAGAACATTCATAGAAGGCAACCAAATAAATATGATTCGAAGAGGGCCATTTGACATCCAAGAAGTTAAGTCAGCCATTTGAGTGCCTTAAAAAAGAAAAAAGAAAAACTTTTAGACCTTTCGCACACATTGATATATCCTAATCAATCATGTAATTAGTCCAGAAATGAACAAAACCTGAAGCTTTCATTTTGTCTTCACAGAGAGGAAGAACCTCTTTCAGAGCGACTACTTTATTTTTGCACAGAAACCATTGTACTTTGGGAAATCTCTCATCCCGACCCCGAATTCGTAGTTTCGCTAAGTAGAATGATTTTTGTGCAAAGAATAAAGTATGATGGTTAAAGTTGAAGTCGAGTAAAAATAAATGACCTCTTGTTTGTGATTTATGCACCTCCTTATTCCAATCTTCATTTTGTTATCAAAGTAAATTCGACATCATAATGCTCTAATTTTGCAGGTCATCTATCCGTGAAGATCGATGTCTATAGCTTTGGAGTGGTTTTACTTGAAGTACTGACAGGTCAGCGTGTGTATGATATTGGCCGAGAGGATGAGAAGACAAATCTTGCGGGTTGGACCAGAACGCTCCTGACTAGTAAAAGAAAGCTAAGGACAATAATGAAACCCCGTCTCGAACATGATTACCCAATAGAAGGAGCTTTCCAGACAGCTAAACTTGTTCGAGAATGCCTTCAAGATTTCTCCACTCCAAGGGTTACTTCCACTATCCACAAATGAATATCCGAATTTAAGGAATTTATATCCCAAAATGAATATAAACTTGGACATTCATTTAGGGACGGGAGAAGTATTTACTTTATCCGTTCTAAAAAACGAATGTTCAAAACACTCTATTAAACTATACGGCAGGGAAGTGGCACGGGTCTTCAGAACTTAGTAAACGTAAGAGACATTTCCCCTACGACAATAATTACAAGGCAGTCTTGATCCTCAATTAGGTGTTATCCAACCGCAATAATTCACAGGTCTTATTGGCCGAATCAAAATTTCAAATAAAATCAGCGGATTATCAATATTCCAAACAAATTCCTGTCCTCTTATACCTTACGTATAAGACTAGTTCGCCTTTTATACAAAGGTATAAGAGTCATTTTTTCATCTTTTTTTTTCTTTGGTTTTTGAGAAAAAAAAAACTCTATTGTAATATGAAAACGGACTTTTATACATTAAGTATAAGCCTAAATAAAATCTTATACAAAAGGTATAAGATTCATTTAATCACTTTTTTCTCGGTTTTTAAGAAAATAAATAAAATTATTTAAACTATAAGACTAAAATTAGTTTTATACATATTATATACTCCCTCCGTCACATCTAACTTAGGATTTTCTTTTCCGGCACAGTTATTAAGAAATATTAATATAATAAGAGGATAGATAATTAGTGTAGGATGTAAGAGAGAGGTCACCGGATCAGGAGGGAGAAGTGTCGTTGGCGGATTAGATTTGCAGATCTAGACAGATCGACGCGAAATAACGGCACCAGAGAGGTCGCCAAGAGGAGGATGATGACCGGAGTTTAGGTCGCTGGAGTGTAGGAGAGAGAGAGAGAGAGAGAGAGAGAGAGAGAGAGAGAGAGAGAGAGAGTTAGGGTTTGGAGAGAAAGTGTGTGTGTATGTAGAGAGAGAAAATGAAGTTGAGGGGAGTGAAGAGAGGGGGTTAAACTTATATATACGAAGGGTTTATTTGTAATATTGATATGTATGAATCCTTTATATGGGATATGTAATGTCTCATGTCCTTATGTGTATTATTGGTTTGGTATGAGGATCCTTTTGGAATTAATCTTAATTTAACAGCTCAAAATTCTGTCTATTTTTTAAAAGCCATCTGCAACAATTCAAAATCTATAGGCCAATTGACATTTTCAACCCTTGTACCTTACTTAAACTTCAGTTTCAACCGTCGTTTATTTTTAACAGTTTTAACTATAATACTTTAGACACCCAAGTAAACAAACCTCTTCTTCTTTCTCACAGCATCACCAAACTCACTCTTTGACCATCCCAAAGACTCCATGTACTCTTGTTCACACCTTTGCTCCCTAAAGAGTGCACTTTTTTTCTCTCTCTCAGTCATTTCTCGGAAACAAATATATTCTTCCTTATTGGATACAGAAGAAAATGATATGGAACTCTCGTCACCTTTAAGTTTTCCGTTCTTCTTTGATGAACTTGCATCACCATTGACTCTAAAATGAGAAATACTCTGTATGTTAGTAACGTATTTTAGCTACATGATGCGTTTAAATCACATAATCATTTACATTTACGGCAGAAATATTACATGTTGCTCCCTAACAAAGTTAACCCAATTCAATCAATAGTGATTCTAAGATCAGAATGGCATTACATCTTGACAACCCATAAGTCGAGCTTCAACAGTCATTCTAAGAGTTAATAACAATGAAATAGTTGCATGTCTTAGATATCTGAAAGGGAATGCATAACATTTCTAAATTATCCTGAATCCAGCACTCCAATAAGGTTATCACTCAATAATAACATACTCCCTCAGTCCCAAAAATGAATGTCCAAAAAATTTCAAATTAAGAGCAAATTTGACAGTCATTTTGAGACGGAGGGAGTAGTTCTTTCTAAGGAAAAAGAGAGTTTGTACACGTAAAAAATATAATTACCACAGTGAGTATAACAGTATTCCAGCATCCTTCATAGTCACTCTCTCCCTACATGATCCTTTTTTTTTTTACTTTAAAATGAGGGACATCTTAAAATAGTTTGACGATTAACAAATCTTAACAGCAAATATACAAATACCATAGACTCGGGCTACTTTTGGAACGGAAGAATCCCATCCACATGGAATGGGGACACATGCTAGCAAATTACACAATTGCTATTTTTAATCGTCAATGATGGAAATCTCATTCCACGTAGAATGCCCATTCGAGGAGAAGGCTAGAGTGACTGTTCCATCTCTTGACGCGTTTGTTAGTGTCTTGGTAGCTTAGAAAGTTTTTGAAGATACTAGAATCCCTTTTCATCTCCTTTGTAGTGTCATGAACATCCAGTTTTAAATATGTGTCCCTGCTAGCTTTCGTACCAGAAGAGCCCTTATAGTATTGCAAGTACAGGAGGAGTAATATTTATTGCATAACTTTGACTGTGCAGCCAATACTCATACTGAGATTTTTTCTGTACTGCAGTTAAAATTCCGCACTCTTGCGAAAATACTTGTAAGAAATAGTAGATCATATTGAGGACGATGAGTTTAGACTTACTTGAGTTTGCAGTAATGAAGGGAAAGAAAAACTTTTGAATTTTTCTAGTGAATGTGATTTTTTCAGCCGGTGTTGCAACATGATCGGTTCAGCATAATAATCAGGTTCAGAGTAATCAAGGTTCTCTTGTAGTGCGACTGCATACTTGAGACCTACCACAACCTCAGCCATTGTAGGACGTTCCTTGGGGCGATTATGTAAGCAGCTTAGTGCAATTTGTGAAACCTTGCTCGAGCAACTGAGCAAAATTTGACCGCTCAAAGAAGAATCAATAATCTGAAGTAGATTCCCTTCCATGATACAATCTTGAGCCCATCCAACTAAACCCCATTGGTCTTCAACAAGACTTTTATCCACTGCACGTCTCCCACACAATGCCTCAAGCAATACTACCCCAAATGCATACACATCAGACTTCCTGGTCAATCTACCGGTCAAGAGATACTCTGGATCTAGATACCCAAAACTGCCCTCAACAGCGGTGCTAACAGAAGTGAATGGCTCATTAGTGGGGCCTACTTTCGACAATCCAAAATCAGAAATTTTGGCTTCCCAATTATCATCCAATAAAATATTTGAGCTCTTTACGTCACGGTGTATAACTCCGTGGTGGGTACCCGTACCAGTGTGTAGATAGTCCAAACCACGAGCAGCACCTAGGCATACCTTGAGCCGCTGCAACCAAGATAGTCGAGTTCCAAGTTTGTGGAGATGATCAGCAAGGCTGCCATGGGGTATCAACTTGTAAATAAGTATCATCTCATTCTCTTCATTGCAATAACCAATCAGGGACATTAGGTGGCAGTGTCGTAACCTGGAAAGCATCTCAACTGCAGCCCAAAACTCAGAGGCACCTTGTTTGGACCCGGTGTCCAAGCGCTTGATTGCAGAACTTAAACCATCAGGAAAGGCAACTCTATAAACCTTCCCAAATCCACCCCGACCAATGACCATTTCCTCATCAAAGTTTTGCGTGGCTGATTCAATCTCAGCTAGTGAAAATTCACGACACAGTTTATGCCATGAAAACTCTGATGACTGCATCTTGCCGCTAGTTGTATTTTTATACGGAAATCCTAATAAATGAACTGCAGAGCTTCTGATGTCGTACAAGTTGGGATGATTCAAGCCAAGTCTGGACGAGATGAAGGCTCTGGACAGGTGGGCGACCGCGCATCTGTAATTGGGAACGACGGAAATACTTCTGGACAGGTGGGCGGCCGTACAGATGGGATGGGCGACCGCACATGCGTAGAATCACGCAAAGGATAATTCTCTGTACTGATGGGCGACCGCGCAGCTTGGAGTGGGCGACCGCACACGCGACGGGATTTTTTCAGCAGTTTTAAAATTCATTCTGTTTTGGAAACTAAGTAGGGGTATTTTGGGATTATTTCATATTCCGTTTTTAATTAGGTTAACAGCTAATGTGCTAGGTATAAATACTCTTAGGGTTTATTTTTGGAGGTAGACTTTTTATCAATTGAATTCCAATTTGCATCTTGCAAAACCCTTCGTCAACTTATTGGCTTGCAAAAGGATTTCTTCGAAAGTTCTTGTTTTCTAAGGAATTGTTATTCCTTGCAGAAGGTTTGATTTCGATCGGGCCTTGGTTACTATTCCGCTGCGTTACTTTACATCAGTTGGTATCAGAAATCGGACGATCCTAGGGTTCTCCGACGAGGTGATAGCAAACGATGGGAGGAACGACATCACTGCAATCCTTGAACGCATGGAAGCAGCAGCCACGGAACGTATGCGGTTAGACGGAGAGCGTCGCGATCGACAACATGCGGAATTATTGGAAGCTTTGGTGCAATTGCGGGTAGGTGGTGGCGGTGATGCCAACCCTCAAAATCGGGCAGGTCCTCGCGGGGAAAATCTCCACCGTGATGATCCGATGGGCGGGGAGGTTTCTGATAATGATGAAGGTGAGGCTAGGGCAGCGCCTCCACATGACCAACGTCCTAAGATTAGGGCGGATATTCCGGCTTTTAATGGTGAGTTATCTATCGAAGATTTCTTGGATTCTACTCTTTGTCGGCCAATTGGGTCCAAAGAAGAGGGCTTAACTTTTTGGAGGTAAGAATGACTACTAAGAATCAAAGTTACAAAATTATGTGCCAGTGAGTATGCACATGTATTATTCTTAAACGGTAAGGATTGGTAAGACTCACCGTTTTGAGTTTACCACACTTTTCCTGTTGTTTATAATATCTTTTCATTTTGAAATATTATCTGATGTCTTACTTGATAAAATACTTCATTTCTCCCAAAATAAATGTTAGTTTTTTTTTATCAACAACAAAATCAGACATTTGAATTGTATGCATTAAATAGTGTGTATGAGCTGTATGATACATCTCATACTCTATTATTACTCACCTTCCATGACAGCCCATCCATATGTGTCTTTGTATTCTCTTTCAGCGAGAGATTAGAAGCGGTTTCAGGAATCAATACGAAGTGATGCGATTTGTGGTCCCTCGGTTCAGGTAATAGAAATCCTCCAGTTAAATGGCACTGATCTGTTTTAAAGTCTTCAGCAAAAATATCAGAACTGTGCAATGTGCAATCGGCTTGACAAAAATCAAGGTAAGCGAAGCCACTGAAGGAACTGCAATTAATAAAAAATAAAAAAAGACATACCCCATCCGGCAATATATTAGAGTTGTTAAAGTGGCGATGCAAGACATTGTGTATTTTGTGCAAAAATGCAAGACTGCGAGCTGCTTCGATCATGATATTAAGCCCCCACTGCCCATGATAGAGTTTACAAAGAATCACCTGCAACCACAACAAAGTTGTGTCAGATGTTGACTTCAATTTTTAAATCACTAAGTTCTTAATTATCAAGCTAAAGTTGTTGATTCATACTTGTTAAAAGGTTGTAGTGTAAGTTTCCATTCTCCATAAAAACGCTCTAATCTGAAATAGTTTCCATTCTTTGATACAATCTTGAGCCCATCCAATTAAACCCCATTACTCATCATCAAGACTCTTATCCACTGCACGTCTCCCACACCACACCTCGAGCAATACCACCCCAAATGCATACACATCAGACTTCTTTATCAATCTGCCAGTCATGGAATACTCTGGTTTTGCATGTATTAAGGTGTAATAAGCGTGAAAGTCCTTATTTGGTTGAGAAAAACAGGACTCTTTTCTTTTTTCCTTTCTTTCCCTCAACTGCTCTTTTAATAAACAGTCTCAACGTGAGAGCAATAGTATCTCTTGAACAGCTAACATCCGTAGTAGGAGATTCTGTTTTCAAAAGTCGAATAATACCCCCAAAGCCGGTTATTGAAAACTCTGAGGGACTCTCGTACTGGATATCTACAACTGTCACGGGCGAAAACTTTTCTGTTGCCACAACACCGTTTGTTCGGCTGTTCCTTATCCTAAAACATTCAGTTTTAATCTCAAGGGTAGCTGGTTCCCATGTGTCTTGAGATCCAGTCCACAAATGCAGTTTGTAGGAAGCTTGACCTGCGATTAGGGTTCTCTCTATGTGGCGACTCATTTCAGGATCACAAGAAATCTTTCTATTCAGGTTGGCAAAGCATTTAATGAGTTCACCTTTTCTCTGCTTATCATCCAAAGGTTGAACTTCAACAGCAAGGTATGTGTCAACGTCATCTGAAGTAACAACATAGTTCGATTGCTTTGCCCGGTCTATATAGTTAACTGACCCGTCTTCCATATGCCGGACCCACTTAAAGATACAGTGTGTCGTGCCATTAATTGAGTATCCGGTTGCTTTAAGTTCTCTGCCAGGAAAAGCTTCCCCAAAGATTTGAAGACCCTCGATTGCAGGCAATTCATTTTCGCTTTCCTCAGGCTCTGGATTCAAGGATAATGGTTCTTCAAGATTTTGCTTCTCGGTATTGGCATCACCTTGTAAGAAAAAGGTTAGTAATGCATTCAAGCTACATGATGCATTTAACCCACACACAGTACATGGGTATATATAATCATCTACAGCAAAAAGTTTCCTCTCTTACTTTTAACGGAAGTATTACTGCTGATTAGGGTTCTCTCTGGGTGGCGACTCATTTCAGGATCACAAGAAATCTTTCTGTTTGAGTTGGCGAAGCATTTAATGAGTTTACCCTCTCTCTGCCAATTATCCAAAGGAAGCACTTCTACAGCAAGGTATGTGTCAACATCATCTGTAGTAACAACATAGGTCGGTGTGGTTGCCCCATCTATATAGTTAACAGACCCGTGTTCCATATGTCGAACCCACTGAAACATACAAATTGTTGTGCCATTAATTGGGTATCCACATGCTTGAAGTTCTCTTCCAGGAAAAGCTTCTCCAATGATTTGAAGACCTTCTATTGCAGGCAACAGCTTGTACCTATTGCCATCTTCATCAGACCCTGCAATCAAGGATGATGGTCCTTCAAGAATGGATGGCAGACATGGGGGACTGACGTGAGTTTCATTGCTTTTCTGTCCAGCCACAACATGATCAACGCTCTGTAAAGTTTTACCTACAATAAGAATGATATTACTTCGTGGTGACAAAAAGATAAGCTTGAACGATAGTTCTAAGAGTTAACCACAATGTAATAGTTGCAAATCTCAGATATCTGTATCTCCAGATTATCCTGAATCCAGCACTCCTATCAGGTTATCACTCAATCCAAATAATCCAAACAAGCTTTGTAATTCACAGGGGACATGTTTCTTAGCTAGATAGTTTCTCAAGAAGTTGAAAACGCAAAAGCGAGAAAGAGAAGACAATTTACCAATTTCAGAAGCCCGTGTCATTTTCCTACTGTATAGTTAATAATATCATAGTTCTAAGGAAAAACAGAGTTTATACACGTAAAATCTAATTGCCACAGTGGGTGTAATTTCATCCCTTTATCTTTCATAGTCCCTCTGTCCCTAAACAAGCCAATATTTATTTTAAGAGACATATTGATAAATTTGACGTTTAACCAAATTTAGTTCTACCTCTGTCCCAAAATGAATGTCCAAATTTGTTCTTGATCAAGAGCAAATAGGGCATTCATTTTGGGACGGAGTGAGTAGCACATATACATAAGTACCCCCAACTATCCACTTTATAGACCAGACTTAGGATACGTTTGGTACGGAGGAATCCCGTCAGCATTGAATGGGTATTCATGCTAACCCATTTCATGAATGATTTCGTAATCAAGGATAAAAATCTCATTCCACATAGAATGCTCATTCAAGGAGAAAGGCAGAATGACAGTTCCATCTCTTGACGCGTCGGTTAGTCTATCCCTTGCAGCTTAGGAAGTTTTGAAGAAAGCTAGAATGCCCTTTCCATCACCTTTGTAGTTTCATGTACATCTAGTATTACATTCATTTCCGTTCTAGCTTCTGTACCAACAAGCCCTTATAGTATTGCAAGTAAATATTGTAATATGATACTTAAAAGAGAACTATTAACAACCTTAAAAGTGGATACTCATTTAGGGACAAAAGTTGTCGCAAAATGAACACTCACTTTAAGGACAGAGAGAGTACTAATTACTGTCAGATCTTTGATTGTGCAGCCATTGTCATACTAGAAAAAAAATTTGTTCCCGAATAAAAATCTGCACTCTTGCTAACATAAAAGTGAGTCTATATATTCATGAGCATGATGAGTTTAAATTTACCAGAGTACGTAGACATGGAGGGAAAGAAAAACTTTTGAATCCTTCTAATATATGAGATTTTTTTGGCCGGTGTTGAAACATAATCAGGTTCAGCATAATCAGGTTCAGAATAATCAAGACTCTCTTGTAATGCAAGTGCAGACTCGAGATCTACCACAACCTCAGCCATTGTAGGACGTTCCTTGGGACGATTATGTACGCACCTCAGTGCAATTTGTGAAAACTTGCTCGAGCAATTGAGCAAGATCTGCCCACTCAGAGTTGAATCAATAATCTCAAGTAAATTCCCTTCCTTGATAGAGTCTTTTGCCCATCCAACTAAACCCCATTGCTCTTCGTCACGACTTCTATCCACTGCACGTCTCCCACACAACACCTCGAGCAATACCACCCCAAATGAATACACGTCAGACTTCCTTGTCAATCTACCAGTCAGGGAATACTCTGGATCTAGATAGCCAGTAGTGCCTTTAATGGCGGTGCTAACAGAAGTGGATGGCTGATTAGTGGGGCCGATTTTCGACAACCCAAAATCAGAAATCTTGGCTTCCCAATTATCATCCAATAAAATGTTTGAGCTCTTTATGTCACGGTGTATGACTCCGTGATGGGTACCTGTACCGGAGTGTAGATAGTCCAAACCGCGCGCAGCACCTATGCATATCCTGAGCCTCTGCAACCAAGATAATCGAGTTCTGAGTTTGTGGAGATGATCAGCAAGGCTGCCATGGGGCATCAACTCGTAAACAAGTATCATCTCATTCTCATCATCGCCATAACCAGTCAGGGACACTAGGTGACAATGTCTTAACCTAGAAAGCATCTCGATTTCAGCCCGAAACTCAGAGGCACCTTGCTTAGATCCGGAGTCCAAGCGCTTAATTGCAGCAGTTGAACCATCATCAAAGGTACCTCTATAAACCTTTCCAAATCCACCCTGACCAATGACCAATTCCTCATCAAAGTTTTGCGTGGCCGATTCAATCTCAGACAGAGAAAAATGACAGCATAGTTTCTTCCCTGCCAATTTCATCTTATCAGTAGGAATCATATTTCCTAAACAGAAACCCTAATCAATAAACAGCAGAGCTTCAAGAACTTCAATTCATAACAGATAATTGGGTCAATTGAGGTGGCCTGACTTTTGGGAGATGACTTCCTCGCCAAATATATGTGTGGCTGATTCAATCTCAGACAGATTATTATAAGTGGAAGTAATCAGAAGTTAAATCAGTAACCAGACTGATTGTTTTTTTACCTTTTGGGTGTGCTCCCGAGTTTTAAAAAACGGGAGCAAGGGAAGAATTTTAAAATAATTTGCCTTATAAACTTGCTGTCGAGATTTTTAGGAAGAAATTAGAGGAAAAGCAAAGGAAATTTTTGAGCAATTCTCTTCTACACAATTCTTTCAAAAATGAGAGAAATGGAAGGAAAGAAAATATTGTTAAAGAAACGTTTTTGATAAACTAATTTTGCCCCTCATATATAAACTCATTTTTTCTTTCATAATGGGTACAAATGTAATTTTAATTTTTTTCTTCTCTTTTCTTCCTAACTCGGAATCACCCCGGGGAGAAATTAAATTTCTTCCCTTCTCTTTCTTCCCCTCCCCTTCTTCCCCTTTCTTTTTTCTCCCTTTAAAACTCAGGAACACACCCTTTTACTGGTTGGACTTATTTCACGAAAAATCAAAACAAAACTGAAAGTTTAGTGTAAATAGGAAATCAAGTTCAACAAAACAAAAACAGATATATGTACAGATGTGAGACACAATTGTCCTCACAAGTATAATATGCAACAAAATAAAAACAATAACACAAAGTATTTAAACGTTTACTGGTCCAACTCCAGCAAACAAAGTTTTAAGTATAAAAAGGTTTTTACTATTAAAGATCTGAGTTACAGAATCATATAATAATAAGTGAAACAAAAAGATAAAATCAATAAAGCAAGTTCTAAACAATGAGCACTCTTCATTTTTCAATGGAAGCCTATTATAAACAAAAAAATAATAAAGTACTTGTAAAAAATATAGATGTGTGTTTAGATCATGTGCAAGTCATGTGTCACTTAAAGGAAGATGTTTTTTAACACAAATTCGTTTGTTGTTGTTTTAATGCAAATTAAATGAAAATAAATTAACCATATGGTCACTCAACTGATTTATAACTTTATAAAATTCCAGAACTACCCTTGTACACAAAAAAACATTACCCCTCCTCTCCCCCTTCTCACACACACTTTCTCTCTCTCTCTCTCTCTCTCTCTCTCTCTCTCTCTTTAACTTTCTCTCTCTACCCCTTCTTCTTCCTCATCTTCCAATCCAACCACCTCTCTCTCTCACTCTCTTTTTCTCTCTAAAAAAATCACACAGTACATTCCATTCCTGTGGGCTCTCTTCAGCACCACCCACAAAAACCAATACCTCTTTAACTCCAAATCATCCCAACTTTATAACCTATGTGTAATGTACCTGAGAAATTTGCTGAATTGACAGCTTTGAAAGAGATTGGTACATTCAGAAATGGCTTTCAAGGCTACACCAATCCATGTTTGTGCCAATCATCCCAATAATTCTTATTCTCAATTGGATTTTAAAGATTCTTGTTTGGACATCAATCACAAGAATTCTTGTTCTGAATTACATTTCAGTTTGACGACGAATCTTGGTCGGCGAATAAGGGAAATAAAGGCAACGGCGGCGATGTGGGTGGTTATGGTAACACCAAGAAAGGGAAAGGGAAATTGTTGTAGATCTAGTTGGCAAAAAGGTTTGGGACGATGGGAGGGGGAATGGCTATCTATCTAGTTGTTTGAGGATGGTGGTCACTAGTCAGCCGATGGAATGGAGCGGCGCTAGAGTGGGGAACGGGAATGTGGGGTGGACAATAAGATAGGAGGTGGCGGGGCGGAGCTGGGGGAGAGGGGCAAGGAAGGCGACGACGGTGGTTAGGGTTGGGTGGCGAGAGGGGAGTGGAGGGTGGAGGTGGGGGTGATGCTGGGGGAGCTGATGGAGGTGGGTGGATTGGAAGATGAGGAAGAAGATGGGGATAGAGAGAGAAAGTTAAAGAGAGAGAGACAGATAAAGTGTGTGTGTGTGTGTGTGAGAGAGAGGGGGGAGGAGGGGTAAGGTTTTTTTTGGTATAAGGGTATTTCTGGAATTTTATAAAGTTATAAATCATTTGATGGACCATATGATTGATTTATTTTTATTTAATTTGCATTAAAATACCAACGAAAGAATTTGTGTTAAAAAAATCATCATCCGTTAAGTGACATGTGACTTGCACGTGATCATTTAACGGATTTTTATAACGAAATTGGTTAAAGACCCTGAAACGTTAATAGAATATGAACTTTGTACCCTATATTGTAATTAATGATAGAATGGGGCCTATATTAGGAACACCCCCTAAACTTTGGGGCCCAAAATGTCATTCGCCCATATACAAATTGAAAGTTTAATATAACTAGGAAATCAGTTTCAACATAACAGACTATGAATGTGAGTACAGATGTGAGTTACAACTGTTCACACATCCACTACAAAGCAGCGGAATAAAATTAAGAACACAAAGATTAAACGTTTACTGGTTCTGTCCCAGCAAATAAGGCTTTAAGCACAAAAAGGTTTTCACTATTAAAGATCTGTTTTACAGAAGCAAACACGAATAAGTGAAACAAAAAGATTAAAATACTAAAGCAAGTTCTAACCAACTTCTAAACCAAAAACAATTTTCTTTTACCAAGGAAACCATATTCTAAACATAAAAAGAACAAAGAACTTGAATGAAATCTAGATGTCAGTTCAGATATAAGAAACAACTGCACTCACAACCTAAAAAGCTATCTTTAATCCGTGAATAACAAAGTATTTTCTCTTCCAAAGAATTCTCAATGCTCTCTCTTCTCATTGTGCCGATATGCACATTTGAGAATTTATTCAATCAATCAACCTATTCGTTATTTGACGCAATCTATATTCTACAAGGAAAGAAGAGATTGACACTAATAAGGAAAGAGATTTGTATTATTAGACCATCTACAATGGTTTCAATAACCAAACAACATTCAACACTCACTTTAACACTTCACATCAGCTTCTCTCTCTTCCACCTAATAATTCAACACATCATTCAATTTTTAACCCTACAATGGTTTTGTTTAATAAAATTCAACACCCTTCCAACTCATCATCCTATTATCCCACCACTTTTATTTTATTTTATATTCTTTATTTTTATGATTAGTAAAATAATAATAATTATTATTATCATTTATAATTAAAAAAATACATCATACTTAATTAAATTTTTAATTGCAATTAAATAAATACAAAAAATGACGATAATTGCTATTAAAACAAAGAAAAGTTACAATGAGCATACGACACAATAGACTCGACTCACAATACAATAAAACTATTAAATCACACATTAAAAGACTTAAAAGTAATACATCATTGCAGAAAAATGACATAAACCTAGAAATTACCTGAATTTTGAGTGTTAAAATGGTTATTATTGGGATCTATTTCACTAAAAAGAGGGTTTTTTTTGTGGAAAATGAAGGATAATTGAGAAATTTATATTGAAAAAAGAGTGGTTTTTTTTCTGTGTCCAAATCAAATGAAAGAGGACTCTATTTATAGAGAAAAAAAATTATGAATTTTGGTGTAAAAAAAATTAATTTTTTTTTTGATATAAGGTAATTGCCTTTGAAAAATTCGGATGAGATTTGGAAAAAAAAATCAGTGACCAATCATGCTATGCCAAGTGGCCAAAACGGCCCTATCTGGTGGCGCCACGTGGCAAGGAACGGGGCTTCTTCATGGATTCAATACCTGTTGAATTTATTCAACACTCCTCGTTCTTTTAAAAACTTTCAATAGGCCCCTCCAAAGATTTCAAATGGATTCAATAGTTGATTTTTTTTTTTCAACAACCCATTGTAAATGGCCTTAATCCTAATCTAAATAAGTCACAATATATTTACATAAATAAAAAATATGTACATATTTAACAATGTCCTTTTTCAAATATGATTTTACATCTTTGATAGAAAAGTCAAAAATCTACTTACTAAATTTATTAAGGGCAAATGACAATTTAGGGTCTGAAGTCTACAAAGAGGTACCAGATTGGGGTATGAAGTCTTAAATATGTCAATTTAGGGCCCAAAGTTACTATTTTGATCAATTTGGGGGTTTTTATGTTTTTCGTCCAAAAAGGTCGTTAAGTTACCAAGTGTGATTCACGTGAGATTCAGTGAGGACATTTTGGTCATTTCGCGTTCAGGCCCCAATCTGGTACCTCCTCGTAGACTTCAGTCCCTAAATTGTCATTTGCCCTATAAAATAAAAAATAAAAATATTTAGTTTTTTTTTTTTACAAAAAATAATTAGTAAATTTAAAATATTGAAAAAAATAAAGATAATAGTTAATATGATTTAAAATAATTTAAGATATTAACTATTATCCTTTTTTCTAATAATTTAAATTACTAATTATTTTGCTTCAAAAAAATTATTAATTATTTTAGATTGGATAATTTATAAAATATATAAATAAAAATAGATTAAATAAAATAAATATTTACAAAAAATATGCTTACCCAATTTATATTTTTTTCTTAATCAAGTTTTTTTTAATGAAACACAATTTAACTAATTAGTTAAATTGTGTTTCATTAAAAAAAACTTGATTAAGAAAAAAATATAAATTGGGTAAGCATATTTTTTGTAAATATTTATTTTATTTAATCTATTTTTATTTATATATTTTATAAATTATTCAATTTATAAAATATTTTTTGGAACATTAATAAATTATTTTAGTAGCATTATTATATTTAAACTAAAGCTAAATATTTCAGTTTTTAAGGAATATATATTTATTTCATTGATTTTAAAATAATCATATAGATATAAATAATTATATAATGAATAAGAAAATTATAAAATAAAAATATTTTTTACCAAAAAAAAAAAAAAAACTCACTTACAGTTTCTTTTTCCCCTTCAAAAAAAAAAACTTTAAAAAAAACAAACAAACAATTTCTTCCCCAAATCTCTCCTCCCTTCCACCCCGTCTCCTTCCCCTTCTTTTTGATTCCATGGCTCCCTCATATCCACCTCAAAAAACCCACCTTCTCTGGCCACCCAACCCCATCCCCCACTCTCTCCTTCTATCTTCCAACACTTCAGCGCCTCCATTACCCCTCCTCTTGCCCCTCAAGCGAAATCACCTCCCCCACCAAATCGTCTGCCGCCGATGACCCTTTCACCCACCACATAATCGGATTTTGAAATTAGATCCGAAAGAGGAAGCGACGGCTTAAAAGGCTTGTGACTTGATTGGTTTTGATTTGAATTTGAGTTTTTAATACTTGAATTTGGTGGTGGGGTTGTGGCTTTTATGTTGATTGTGTTGAAGGGTGAGACAATGATGTTGGTGGCTTTGTGTTAATAGTGGTGGATTTGTGTTGATGGGGTTGTATAGGCGGAAGGGGTGTTTATGATGGTGTGTGGTGGGTGGTGTCGTAGGTGGTGGGTGGTGGCTTTGTCGACGTTGTTCTTGTTGTCGGAGTCTTTGCCGCCGCTGAGTTTGGATTTGGTTGCACTAGCGACTAATTTGGCGCTGGATAAGAGCTCGGAGTTTGATGGTTTTGGGTGTTGTTTATTGGGGCCGGCGGCGGTTGTGGTGGTGGGTTTGCTGTGTTTTTGGTGGGGGAATGAGTCCATTGTTTTGTCAATTTAGGGCCTGAAGTTTACGCGAAAGGACCAAAATGCCCTCACTGAATCTCACGAGAATCGCACGTGGTAACTTGACGGCCTTTTTGGACGGAAAACGTCAAAAAGTCCCAAATTGATCAAAATAGTAACTTTGGGCCCTAAATTGGCATATTTAAGACTTCAGGCCCCAATCTGGTACCTCCTCGTAGACTTCAGGCCCTAAATTGTCATTTGCCCATTTATTAATTGGTTTCAATTTAGGGAAATAAATACTCCCTCCGTCCCACCAAGAGTGTCACCTTTTTAGGGGTGGCATGCAAATTAAGAAAAAAAGGGGAAAGAAAAAATATTGTGAGTGTAATTTGAAAATAGGAGAGAGAATTAGTGGAGGAAATAATGAATTTAAAAAGTGTTGTGAGTGTAGAGGAGAGAGAATTAGTGGAGGGAATAGTGGATGGGATAATAGAATTGTTGTGAATTCACGCAGCGGAACGGCCCAAGCTTTGAAGTAATAACAAGAGCAACACACACGAAAAGTAAATCACACACAAAGGAACACACAAGAATTGTTAACCCGGTTCGTTGCAACAACAACTACGTCCGGGGGCGCTACCAAGCCAAAATATTCTCTCTAATATTTTCAGATGTTACAATTTGTTTCTAGGCTATCACATGTATTTATAGGGAACAATAAATCAAATCCTAGTAATAAAAGAATTCCTACTCAAGAAAGTAATCTTCTTTCTTCACAAGTCATTCCAAATATTACTACCAAAAGGAATCACCAATGTAGGAGGAGATCTTGTCCAAATAGGAAACCAATCAGCTGCAGAAAATATCCTCCTCGTCACGTGGACGGTCGCCTACCACGCCATGGGCGGTCGCCCAAGTAGGAAATTCCCCGAGCCCAATCTTACGTCTGGCGGGCGGTCGTCCATCACCACCTTGGGCGGTCGCCCAGCTCGACAGTCACTCCTCGGCGATTTTCTTCTTGATTCCTTTATCCATGGCTTTGACTCCACATCCCAACAATCTCCCACCTGGAGACAAACCATCCATGATATCTCTCTTGAAACAAATTTCAGTGGCCAGCTATTGCGTTGGTAGCGTCCGGCCTCTTGTCTAGTTATCCAAGTGAGTTGAAGCTGAGCTACGCTTCAACATAACTGTCGGTTCTACCATGCTCCGAGTCTTCATTCCGAATGATCCTCCCTGCACATCCCCGCTCACTTTCTTGCTAACTATCGATCCTGAACAGCGCGAATCCACGTGCCCCACACAATCACAAGCTTGGAACCTTTGTGTGTTCTTTGCAACCCATCGCATCACCGTTCTAGATCCCGCTCCCATGTTGGCCAAATTGGCTCCGCGTCGGCCGACTTCATCACCCAATTTTCTACCAACATACCGTTTAGTGAAATTTCTCCCACCATGTCGATCTCGGCCACCACCATTCATCATTGGGATGCGCCCTCGTTTCCCCCAACGACTCATGTTGCATGTGGTATACAACATATTTTCCACGCCGCCACGAGCCACCAAGCTAGCTCCGCGGTTTACCTTCCATGTCCCACAACCGAAGGTCACCACACAACCCTCCTTATCAAGTTGCCTTATGGAAATCAAGTTCCTCTTCAAATCCGGAATATGTCGCACATCACGTAGCCGCAAAACAGTCCCATCCGTTGCTTTGACCCGAACAACCCCCTTTCCAATGACCTTGACAGGATTATTGTTTCCCAAACGAACAACCCCAAAATCACCCGGAACGTACTGCTCCATTCTTTCTGCACTGGTGCATGAATGAAACGTCGAGCCCGAATCCAAAACCCACGAATCTGTTGACTTGCTCCCACTCCAAGATTAATGCATCCGCTATCTCCTCAGCAACATTCAATTCCTTCGCTCTGCTCGACCGCCGGACAACTTCTCCTAAAGTGCCCCTTCTCCCCACAATCATAGCAAGTAATCACCTTCTTGCCACCCTTACTCTTTTCACCGACATTTAGTGCTAGCCCCGATGTCCCACTCTTGCTCTTCCTACGAATTTCTTCGCCAAGAATCACATCAACGACATCCGAAAAATTCAACTTCACTTTTCCTGTTGAAACGTTAACTGCTATCGCAGTCGTATCCCAACTTTCCGGTAAAGAAGAAAGTAATATCAACGCTAGTACCTCGTCATCAAGAGTAACAGCCACGGAAGACAGTTGGGTCGCAGTAGATTTGAATTCACTTATATGCTTTGTTGCCGACATGCCCTCCACCATCCTTACGTTCAACAGCTTCCTCATTAGATGAGCTTTATTCGCCGCCGATGGGGCCTCGTACATGCTCGCCAACATCTGTAACATCTCCATGGTAGTCTTCGCCTCCAAAACATTCTTCGCCACATCCTTGGTCAACGTTTGCTTAACAAGCCCTAACGCTTTCCGATCCATGATTTCGAATTTTGCTTCCTCTATGTCCGCCGGCTTTTCTTTTAATGGTAGATACAAATCCTTGTTCCACAGAACATCCTCGATTTGTGTCTTCCAAAAATTGAAATCCGTCCCATCAAACTTTTCGATCAACACCTTATTACCATCCTCCAAAGCTCCCAAGAAATCCATAGCAAAAGATAACCCAAGCAATGATTCGACAAAACCAAAGGCTCTGATACCAGTTGTTGTGAATTCACGCAGCGGAACGGCCCAAGCTTTGAAGTAATAACAAGAGCAACACACACGAAAAGTAAATCACACACAAAGGAACACACAAGAATTGTTAACCCGGTTCGTTGCAACAACAACTACGTCCGGGGGCGCTACCAAGCCAAAATATTCTCTCTAATATTTTCAGATGTTACAATTTGTTTCTAGGCTATCACATGTATTTATAGGGAACAATAAATCAAATCCTAGTAATAAAAGAATTCCTACTCAAGAAAGTAATCTTCTTTCTTCACAAGTCCTTCCAAATATTACTACCAAAAGGAATCACCAATGTAGGAGGAGATCTTGTCCAAATAGGAAACCAATCAGCTGCAGAAAATATCCTCCTCGTCACGTGGGCGGTCGCCCACCACGCCATGGGCGGTCGCCCAAGTAGGAAATTCCCCGAGCCCAATCTTCTGTACAACTGGGCGGTCGTCCATCACCACCTTGGGCGGTCGCCCAGCTCGACAGTCACTCCTCGGCGATTTTCTTCTTGATTCCTTTATCCATGGCTTTGACTCCACATCCCAACAAGAATATTAATAAAACATTTCCTTTTTTGGAAAGGTGACACTTTAAACGAGACGCCATTTTGGATAAAAAGTGACACTTGGAGTGGGACAGAGGGAGTATTTCCTAAATCTGACTCTTTCACAAATATCATAGACTCGTCAATGATGGAAATCTCATTCCATGTAGAATGAATGTTCCATCTCTTGAAGCGTGTGTTAGTGTCTTGAAGATACTAGAATCCCTTTGTAGTGTCATGAACATCCAGTTTTAAATATGTGTCCCTGCTAGCTTTCGTACCAGAAGAGCCCTTATAGTATTGCAAGTATAAGAGGAGTAATATTTATTGCATAACTTTGACTGTGCAGCCAATACTCATACTGAGATTTTTCTGTACTGCAGTTAAAATTCCGCACTCTTGCTAAAATACTTGTAAGACATAGTAGATCATATTGAGGACGATGAGTTTAGACTAACTTGGGTTTGCAGTAATGAAGTGAAAGAAAAACTTTTGAATTTTTCTAGTAAATGCGGTGTTGCAACATGATCAGGTTCAGCATAGTCAGGTTCAGAATAATCAAGGTTCTTTTGTAGTGCGAGTGCATACTCGAGACCTACCACAACCTCAGCCATTGTAGGACGTTCCTTGGGACACGATTATGTAAGCAGCTTAGTGCAATTTGTGAAAACTTGCTCGAGCAACTGAGCAAAATTTGACCGCTCAAAGAAGAATCAATAATCTGAAGTAGATTCCCTTCTATGATACAATCTTGAGCCCATCCAACTAAACCCCATTGGTCTTCATCAAGACTTTTATCCACTGCACGTCTGACGTCTCTCACAAAATGCCTCAAGCAAAACTACCCCAAATGCATACACATCAGACTTCCTGGTCAATCTACCGGTCGAGAGATACTCTGGATCTAGATACCCAAAACTGCCCTTAACAGCGGTGCTAACAGAAGTGAATGGCTGATTAGTGGGGCCTACTTTCGACAATCCAAAATCAGAAATTTTGGCTTCCCAATTATCATCCAATAAAATATTTGAGCTCTTTACGTCACGGTGTATAACTCCGTGGTGGGTACCCGTACCAGTGTGTAGATAGTCCAAACCACGAGCAGCACCAATGCATACCTTGAGCCGCTTCAACCAAGATAGTCGAGTTCCAAGTTTGTGGAGATGATCAGCAAGGCTGCCATGGGGCATCAACTCGTAAATAAGTATCATCTCATTCTCTTCATTGCAATAACCAATCAGGGACACTAAGTGGCAGTGTTGTAACCTGGAAAGCATCTCAACTTCAGCTCAAAACTCAGAGGCACCTTGTTTGGACCCGGTGTCCAAGCGCTTGATTGCAGAACTTAAACCATCAGGAAAGGCACCTCTATAAACCTTCCCAAATCCACCCCGACCAATGACCAATTCCTCATCAAAGTTTTGCGTGGCTGATTCAATCTCAGCTAGTGAAAATTCACGACACAGTTTCTGCCATGAAAACTCTGATGATTGCATCTTGTCGCCAGTTGTATTTTTATACAGAAATCCTAATAAATGAACTGCAGAGCTTCAAAAGAAATGAAAGTGCTTCTATTCTTTGCAGGCCAATCGGGTCCAAAGAAGAGGGCTTGACTTTTTGGAGGTAGACTTCCTCAACCAACAACCACCTAATCATTAAGTTTGGGATTAAACTATTGGAGAAATGAAATTCCGGTAAGAATGACTACTAAGAATCAAAGTTACAAAATTATGTGCCAGTGAGTATGCACATGTATTATTCTTAAACGGTAAGGATTGGTAAGACTCACCATTTTGAGTTTACCACACTTTTTCTGTTGTTTATAATATCTTTTCATTTTGAAATATTATCTCATACTTTTTTGTAAGGACGATGTCTTACTTGATAAAATACTTCATTTCTCCCAAAATAAATGTTAGTTTTTTTTTTATCAACAACAAAATCAGACATTTGAATTGTATGCATTAAATAGTGTGTATGAGCTGTATGATACATCTCATACTCTATTATTACACACCTTCCATGACAGCCCATCCATATGTGTCTTTGTATTCTCTTTCAGCGAGAGATTAGAAGCGGTTTCAGGAATCAATACGAAGTGATGCGATTTGTGGTCCCTCGGTTCAGGTAATAGAAATCCTCCAGTTAAATGGCACTGATCTGTTTTAAAGTCTTCAGCAAAAATATCAGAACTGTGCAATGTGCAATCGGCTTGACAAAAATCAAGGTAAGCGAAGCCACTGAAGGAACTGCAATTTATAAAAATAAAAAAAGACATACCCCACCGGCAATATATTAGAGTTGTTAAAGTTGCGATGCAAGACATTGTGTATTTTGTGCAAAAATGCTAGACTGCGGGCTGCTTCGATCATGATATTAAGCTCCACTGCCCATGATAGAGTTTACAAAGAATCACCTGCAACCACAACAAAGTTGTGTCAGATGTTGACTTCAATTTTTAAATCACTAAGTTCTTAAATATCAAGCTAAAGTTGTTGATTCATACTTGTTAAAAGGTTGTAGTGTAAGTTTCCATTCTCCATAAAAACGCTCTAATCTGAAATAGTTTCCATTCTTTGATACAATCTTGAGCCCATCCAACTAAACCCCATTACTCATCATCAAGACTCTTATCCACTGCACGTCTCCTACACCAC
Source organism: Adenophora triphylla var. japonica (assembly GCA_022495995.1). Taxonomy (NCBI): domain Eukaryota; kingdom Viridiplantae; phylum Streptophyta; class Magnoliopsida; order Asterales; family Campanulaceae; genus Adenophora; species Adenophora triphylla. The sequence continues at coordinate 432,430 of JAFEMH010000985.1, forward strand.
ACCTCGAGCAATACCACCCCAAATGCATACACGTCAGACTTCTTTGTCAATCTACCAGTCATGGAATACTCTGGTTTTGCATGTATTAAGGTGTAATAAGCGTGAAAGTCCTTATTTGGTTGAGAAAAACAGGACTCTTTTCTATTTTCCTTTCTTTCCCTCAACTGCTCTTTTAATAAACAGTCTCAACGTGAGAGCAATAGTATCTCTTGAACAGCTAACATCTGTAGTAGTAGATTCTGTTTTCAAAAGTCGAATAATACCCCCAAAGCCGGTTATTGAAAACTCTGAGGGACTCTCGTACTGGATATCTACAACTGTCGCGGGCGAAAACTTTTCTGTTGCCACAACACCGTTTGTTCGGCTGTTCCTTATCCTAAAACCTTCAGTTTTAATCTCAAGGGTAGCTGGTTCCCATGTGTCTTGAGATCCAGTCCACAAATGCAGTTTGTAGGAAGCTTGACCTGCGATTAGGGTTCTCTCTATGTGGCGACTCATTTCAGGATCACAAGAAATCTTTCTATTCGAGTTGGCAAAGCATTTAATGAGTTCACCTTTTCAGCTTTTCTCTGCTTATCATCCAAAGGTTGAACTTCAACAGCAAGGTATGTGTCAACATCATCTGAAGTAACAACATAGGTCGGTTGCTTTGCCCGTTCTATATAGTTAACTGACCCGTCTTCCATATGTCGAACCCACTGAAACATACAAATTGTTGTGCCATTAATTGAGTATCCGCTTGCTTGAAGTTCTCTTCCAGGAAAAGCTTCCCCAATGATTTGAAGACCTTCTATTACAGGCAACAGCTTGTACCCATTGCCATCTTCATCAGACCCTGCAATCAAGGATGATGGTCCTTCAAGAATGGATGGCAGACGTGGGGGACTGACGTGAGTTTCATTGCTTTTCTGTCCAGCCACAACATGATCAACGCTCTGTAAAGTTTTACCTACAATAAGAATAATATTACTTCGTGGTGACAAAAAGATAAGCTTGAACGATCGTTCCAAGAGTTAACCACAATGAAATAGTTGCAAATCTCAGATATCTGTATCTCCAGATTATCCTGAATCCAGCACTCCTATCAGGTTATCACTCAATCCAAATAATCCAAACAAGCTTTGTAATTCACAGGGGACATGTTTCTTAGCTAGATAGTTTCTCAAGAAGTTGAAAACGCAAAAGCGAGAAAGAGAAGACAATTTACCAATTTCAGAAGCCCGTGTCATTTTCCTACTGTATAGTTAATAATATCATAGTTCTAAGGAAAAACAGAGTTTATACACGTAAAATCTGATTGCCACAGTGGGTGTAATTTCATCCCTTTATCTTTCATAGTCCCTCTGTCCCTAAACAAGCCAATATTTATTTTAAGAGACATCTTGATAAATTTGACGTTTAACCAAAATGAATGTCCAAATTTGTTCTTGATCAAGAGCAAATAGGGCATTCATTTTGGGACGGAGTGAGTAGCACATATACATAAGTACCCCCAACTATCCACTTTATAGACCAGACTTAGGATACGTTTGGTACGGAGGAATCCCGTCAGCATTGAATGGGTATTCATGCTAACCCATTTCATGAATGATTTCGTAATCAAGGATAAAAATCTCATTCCACATAGAATGCTCATTCAAGGAGAAAGGCAGAATGACAGTTCCATCTCTTGACGCGTCAGTTAGTCTATCCTTTGCAGCTTAGGAAGTTTTGAAGAAAGCTAGAATGCCCTTTCCATCACCTTTGTAGTTTCATGTACATCTAGTATTACATTCATTTCCGTTCTAGCTTCTGTACCAACAAGCCCTTATAGTATTGCAAGTAAATATTGTAATATGATACTTAAAAGAGAACTATTAACAACCTTAAAAATGGATACTCATTTAGGGACAAAAGTTGTCGCAAAATGAACACTCACTTTAAGGACAAAGAGAGTACTAATTACTGTCAGATCTCTGATTGTGCAGCCATTGTCATACTAGAAAAAAAAAATTGTTCCCGAATAAAAATCTGCGCTCTTGCTAACATAAAAGTGAGTCTATATATTCATGAGCATGTGTTGAAACTTCTGAATCTTTCTAATATATGAGATTTTTTTGGCCGGTGTTGAAACATAATCAGGTTCAGCATAATCAGGTTCAGAATAATCAAGACTCTCTTGTAATGCAAGTGCAGACTCGAGATCTACCACAACCTCAGCCATTGTAGGACGTTCCTTGGGACGATTATGTACGCACCTCAGTGCAATTTGTGAAAACTTGCTCGAGCAATTGAGCAAGATTTGCCCACTCAGAGTTGAATCAATAATCTCAAGTAAATTCCCTTCTTTGATGCAGTCTTTTGCCCATCCAACTAAACCCCATTGCTCTTCGTCACGACTTCTATCCACTGCACGTCTCCCACACAACACCTCGAGCAATACCACCCCAAATGAATACACGTCAGACTTCCTTGTCAATCTACCAGTCAGGGAATACTCTGGATCTAGATAGCCAGTAGTGCCCTTAATGGCGGTGCTAACAGAAGTGGATGGCTGATTAGTGGGGCCGATTTTCGACAACCCAAAATCAGAAATCTTGGCTTCCCAATTATCATCCAATAAAATGTTTGAGCTCTTTATGTCACGGTGTATGACTCCGTGATGGGTACCTGTACCGGAGTGTAGATAGTCCAAACCGCGCGCAGCACCTATGCATATCCTGAGCCTCTGCAACCAAGATAATCGAGTTCTGAGTTTGTGGAGATGATCAGCAAGGCTGCCATGGGGCATCAACTCGTAAACAAGTATCATCTCATTCTCATCGTCGCAATAACCAGTCAGGGACACTAGGTGACAATGTCTTAACCTAGAAAGCATCTCAATTTCAGCCCGAAACTCAGAGGCACCTTGCTTAGATCCGGAGTCCAAGCGCTTAATTGCAGCAGATGAACCATCATCAAAGGTACCTCTATAAACCTTCCCAAATCCACCTTGACCAATGACCAATTCCTCATCAAAGTTTTGCGTGGCCGATTCAATCTCAGACAGAGAAAAATGACAGCATAGTTTATTCCCTGCCAATTTCATCTTATCAGTAGGAATCATATTTCCTAAACAGAAAACCTAATCAATGAACAGCAGAGCTTCAAGAACTTCGATTCATAACAGATAATTGGGTCAATTGAGGTGGCTTAACTTTTGGGAGATGACTTCCTCGCCAAATATATGTGTGGCTGATTCAATCTCAGACAGATTATTCTAAGGGAGTTTTTGTTTTTTTAAGTGATAAGTCTTTGAAATCGATTTCGGTTAAAAAATGTTGAATGATTAAGAGAGGCGAAAATCGAATTTACAATTGGATAAGTTGTTTGATTTTCTATACGAATTCATTATCTGAAACAGTTAAAAAAATAAAAAATAATTAAAAAAAATACACGTAAATGCAATATGAACCAGTAAACAGTTTAAAAAACAATAACCAAAACTAAATATGAAATAGTGGCTTTCAGAGACTTTCAGAGGCAATTCAGCAATATTTTAACCACTTAAAATTAAGAGGGACTTTAAGAGCCTAACAAGTCTTTATTTCAAAAAAAAAACAAACACACTTATTTCTCTAATCCTCTTAATGAATAAGTGTTAAGAGGCAAACAAGGCTTAAAATAAAAAAACAAACGCCCCCTAAGTGGAAGTAATCAGAAGTTAAATCAGTAACCAGACTGATTGTTTTTTACCTTTTTGAAAACCGGTAGCAAGGGAAGAAAAAAGGGAAGTATTTTAAAATAATTTCTTTATAAACTTGTTGTCGAGATTTTTAAGGAAGAAATTAGAGGAAAAGAAAAGAAAATTTTTGAGCAATTTACCTTTTACTGTTTTTACATAATCATCCCAAAAATTCACAATCGAGAGAAAATGGAAGGAAATAAAATATTGTAAAACAAACGTTTTTAATAAACCAATTTTATCCCTCATATATAACATAACCTCATTTTTTCTTTCATAATGGGTACAAATGTAATTTTAATTTTTTTTTTCTCTTTTCTTCCTAACTCGGGAGCACTCCTGGGAGAAATTAAATTTCTTCCCTTCCCTTTCTTCCCCTTCCCTTCTTTTTCTTTCTTTTTTCTCCCTTTAAAACTCAAGAACATACCCTTTTACTGGTTGAACTTATTCAAGAAAAATCAAAACAAAACTGAAAGTTTAGTGTAGATAGAAAATCAAGTTCAACAAAACAGAAAACAGATATGTGTACAGATGTGAGACACAGGCGCGTGCGGTACACGCGCCGACATAGGCGCGTGTTCGCCAGCCATTTTTTTTTTTTTTTGGAAAATGACACGTGGCGACTTCTGATTGGCTAATTTTATTTCAGTTTTTTTTTCCATCCGTTTTTTTGACCTCAATTATTTTATAATAAATTAATTTTTTTTAAAAAAAAATTACACCGATGGATGTGCGATCATACAAGAAAGGATCGGTTGGGGAATGAGGTGATCAGAGGTAAAGTAGGAGTTGCGCCCATTGAGGATAAAATGAGGGAAAATCGTCTACGGTGGTTTGGACATGTGAGAAGGAGACCGAGTGATGCACGGGTTAGGAGGCCGGAACAGTGGAGAAATGAGAAAATGGCGAGGGGTAGGGGAAGACCCAAACAAACTTGGATTAGAATAATTGAAAATGATATGAATTATTTGGAGTGGATGAAAGTATGGTGTTGAAGAGGCCGGAGTGAAGGGTAAAAATCCATGTGGGGGGTTGATTTTTGGGATTTTTACCAATAAGCCCCTCTTATAAGGTGGAATTTATAAAAAAAAAACACCACATTTCAAATTTTACCTTGGGGTCCATAAATAAATTGAAATTCATTTTACCAAAAAAACCCTAGCTACTTTTAAAATATTTCATAACCGTATAACCATTTAAATAATGGCCAAACTACCCTCTCCGCAATTCGTTTCTCTCTCTATCTATCCGTAATTCGTTTCTCTCTCTATCCGCAATACGGCAACTTCCAGCGACATGGGTGCGACCTCATCTTCTGCGTAGAGCTCAGCCTGAGAACGACGGGCGGTGATTTTGGGTGGGGGCCGAGAAATTTTGGGTAGACGATGAAAGGGTGATACCGAGGAAGGTGGAGGTACTGATATGATGAGAGGCTGCAATCCTCATTTGGAACTTCATCATCTCCACTGAATCATGCATCCTTTCTTGATCCTTCCCTTGCAATCCACTGTAAGTCCCCCAAATTTCTACCTCCAATTTCAATAATCAATCGACAACTGATTCTTGATTGTATCTGATTTCTTGAAATCTTGATTTGAATTGCTGTGGATTGACTTCAGTTCGTGTAGGATTTGGATTTGAAGTGTTTATTTGGTCTGATTTTTGTAAGGTTTTCTGTGTTTTTGTGTGTGTTGGCAGCGGGATTTAGTGTGTATTCATTAATTTGGGGGGAATTGGTTGGATTTGGCTGCTTATTTCTGATTCTGTCAAGCCTTGTTTTTTTTGTTCTTGGTTTGAATTGATTGTGAAGAACATACTGTATAAAGCTGAAAACCAACCTCTAAATAATCTTTTCAAGCATTCTCAATCAATTCTACGATGAGCAATGAGCGTAGATTATGAAGACGGAATCTCCGTGACATTTGTGAACCTTTTAGTTGAACCAAAGGCACTCTAAGTCCCTTCAGAAAGCAGTCTTGGAACTCCATAGCTTTGTTCATTTTTATTTGATCATTTTCTGATAAATTCATTTATTTTGTCGTATTTTTCATCATGTATACTTCTTCTGTATAGTTACGTTTTATATTCCGAATACCAATACAAAAATACAGAGCTCGCGAGTAGTTTCTTATATTACAAGATGCTGTTGAACATTACATAAGTTTAACTTAAAACCAGGACAAGGAACACACAGTGCCATAGTTCTGTTTCGGCTCCTAGCTCGTGTTGACGAGAGGAAGCGAAAATAGTCATTGTCATTATTACACGCCTCACAAATACTACGAGACTAAATCATATCATACAGAAAACTCGTAAGTACTGATTAATACAACTTAAACGGTAGCCTTCATTTTTAGCTATGCTTACATGAAACTTACTAAATATAAGTTCTTAAACCTCTCTGAATCCGAGTTGGTATAGAAATCATTCATAAACATTAGTCTAAATCTGTCATAATCTTATATAAAGAAAATCAATGCAAATATTTTGGTTCTTACAGACATGAGTAAAAATAATGGAAATGATGCACGTAGGCAGCGGCTATATATTTTATTTATGCACTAGAGATCCTTTAAATGGATGTACAATGGATTAAGTAGAGGTTTTACAAAGGACTTCTGCAATGTACGGTATCACATGCTCTCTTATTAGTACATGATGCTGTTAGAGACATTGGAACATTGTGCTTCTCTTTGAAAAATCATAGGTCAATCATTTTCTTGCCTCGTCTACAAATGTAACAAGGAGAAAGAATTCGTCAGTAAGTCAAAACCCATCAGGCCCAGGTCACAGTAATTTGATTTCATAGTAGATTGACTTTCGGAACAGGAAATAAGATTTTTTTTTGGGACGAAGTGAGTATTCTTTTTTGCCTTCTTTTAGATCCATGTTAAATTATGTGATTTGATCATAGTTTCTTTATAGAAATTCCTTGAAGAAGGAATTAAAAAAAAAAAGCTATGTTGGAGATCATTGGTAAGAAAAATGTATGTTTCCATAAAATTTGTAGGATGGCCAGTTAGGTCTGCAGTTGCAGGCATAAACGTTCCATTGTGCAATATTTGGCTGAAGATATATGAATGATTGTACCTGTAGGAAACCTTGTTAGATGCAATACTAGTTAATTACCTTCTGATGCAAAAATTCAGTAATTTTATAGATTCATTCACCTTGATGTTTTTCATAATTCTTTTGATGTTTTAGATATCTTATGATTTAGTAATTACTAGATGGTTCATTCACTTTGATGTTTTTTCGATTCATAGCTTGGAGAGATGTTCCACGAAGACTATATTATAAATAGCAAAACCGAGAGAAAAATATACACCGTTACAATGTATATCAACCTTAACATTCCCCTCACCTCACGTGTGACATGTCCACGCGTGGAGAGTTAAAACAAAATGCCTCACCAGGGGAATCACAAACCAGTCCTAATGCGCAGTATTTTGGATAGCAAATGTTATGTAAAACAAGTTATTATCTCATCTAAGTTAGGACCAGATAATGTATATCAATCTAATCAGCAGTTAAATGTGGGGTTAATTCCATTACCCACCCTTGATGTTTTGTCAAATTTCAGTGCCCACCTTCTCCTTCATATTTTATACTTTCAGTTTCAATTATATCTACAGAACGGCGGGCACTGAAATTGGAACGTTTATTTCTTGAGGGGAGAGAGTATTAGATTTCTTCTCTCTCTCTCTCTCTCTCATGTGAATAACATGGAAATGTTTTTCACACTTCTACAACTGTGAGGTCAGTTTCACAGTTATTTATTATTAATGTGAAATGGTTTGGTTTTTGAACTTTCTAAACTGAGAACTGTAAGGTCAATTTCACAGTTAATTTGGTACTTAGTATGTTTGGTTTACCAGTTATTTATTAGTTGTTGATGATTGTTTGTTCACAACTGTGAAGTCAATTTCTCAGTTATAGTTATGAGTGTTATTTTTGTGTCATTCCTTTAGGACAACTGTAGAACAAGTTTCACGGTTGTTGGGTTTGATGTAAATAACCGTGTAATGATTTTCACAGTTATTGTGCATAACTGTGAATTCCATTTCACAGTTATTTTTATGTCATTCCTTTAGGACAACTGTAGAACAAGTTTCACGGTTGTTGGGTTTGATGTAAATAACTGTGTAATGATTTTCACAGTTATTGTGCATAACTGTGTAATGATTTGCACATTTCCAAGCTGAGAATTATATTTGTGTACAACTGTGAGGTCAATTTCTCAGTTATAGTTATAGTTATGAGTGTTATTTTTGTGTCATTCCTTTAGGACAACTGTAGAACAAGTTTCACGGTTGTTGGGTTTAATGTAAATAAATGTGTAATCATTTTCACAGTTATTGTGCATAACTGTGAATTCCATTTCACAGTTATTTTTATGTCATTCCTTTAGGACAACTGTAGAACAAGTTTCACGGTTGTTGGGTTTGATGTAAATAACTGTGTAATGATTTTCACAGTTATTGTGCATAATTCTATAATTGTGTGATAGATTCACTGTTTTATGTCATTCTTTTATAGAACAACTGTGAAATCTATTTCACATTTGTTGGCCAAAGAGCTCTTGCTCAAGTGGCATCAAATGTCCCTTTCAATATGAGATGTCATGGGTTCGAACCTCACCAAATGCAATTTTTAGCACTTTGAAGTGCAACTCTTGTAATAGATTAAGATTAATAAAATACCCAATTAAAAAAAAAAATTAAAAAAATATTTCACATTTGTTGAAATAAAATTTTATTTTATTTATGAAATTTGAAATATATGATGAGTAAACTTGTTTGATTCGTCTTGGCGATGCGATTAAAACAGTGGTTTCGGATAATTTTTTCGACTTTTAGATTTTGAGATATTGCATTTTAAAAATTTAAGAGAAAAAAAAAGGAAGAGAGAGAAAAGGAGAGAGAAACAAATCAGGCAAGGCGCTGAACTAGCGTCCGTCACGTCACGGTCACGAGAGAGAGGTATGAGGGGGCAATTTGGTCCAGAAAAAATTGAGGGACTTTTTGGCTGTTTTGATAATGTTAGTCCTTAAAGGTAGTTTTTATTTGGATGGGGGACTAATTGGTCAAAGCCTCTTGATTTTTTTATTTTTTATTTTTTTATTTTTTATTTTTTACTTTTTTATTTTTATTTTTTTATTTATTTTTTATTATTTTTTATTTTTTATTTATTTTTTATTTTTTATTTTTTATTTTTTATTTTTTTATTTTTTTATTTATTTATTTATTTATTTTTATTTTTTTTATTTTTTTTATTTTTTTAATTTAATTTAATTTAATTTTTTATTTATTTATTTATTTATTTATTTTTTCACGATAACATTTGAGGATTCATGTTAGCCGACCCCAAATTATTTTGGGACTAAGGCTTTGTTGTTGTTGTTGTTGTTGTTGTTGTTGTTGTATAAATAGAGTCTATTTTTGTTTGATTTGGACACAAAAAAAAAATTCCTCTTTTTTAAATGAAAATTTCCCCCCTTTTTTTACCTCAATTATTTCATAATAAATTATTTTTTTTATTAAAAAAATATGTTTTCAATTCCATAGCATTGAAAAATGGATGTCAAATTTAATTATTACTGAATAGAACGGGAATTTACTTATAAAACACGCTTCGTTCATTCTAACTATGCCTTAAATATATTTTTATTTTAGTGACCTTCAATCTGCTATTTTTACTAATAATATAGTTTTCAAAAAAGTGTTTTACAATATACACAAACATTTCTATTTCCTGTTATATTTGTATGAATTATCGTCAATATGTGTTAATAGCTGTCCGTGCATCGCACGGGGGTATTGCTAGTAAATAGAAAAAGAACAAAGGACTTGTAAAAAATATAGATATGTGTTTAGATGTAAAAAACAAATGCACACACAAGCTAAAAAACTATCTTGAATTCGAGAGATATGAAGAGATTTATGTTTCAAAGAATTCTTTATGTGTAAGTCTTCTATTGGCTTGCTTCCCGTATCCTCGTCCAATCATAGACATCCCTCTACAGTAATCTTCACTTTATTGTACGAGTCAACCGGACGCGTACACGTGTCATAGGTTAAAAGGCAAGCACTCCTCCGGGGGGCTGACGTCACCAACGGCTCCCTCAAATATAAATACTATCACTTGTCCCCATGGACAAGGTAAATGTAAAATCACTATTGTAAGTCACATTATCTAAACCTTAGCACAAAACACACTAAGACATTCCAATTCTTATTCTCAGTTATTAAACTCTCAGAGATCTTACTCTCACACCCGAGGGCCTGAGTCGGATTAAACTCCGGCTTGGTGTCTAACGGTGCTTCTTGTCTTTGTTGTGTTCTAGGTACAATTATTTCATACAAGCCAGATATCCCTACGTAGTGAGACCCCAAAAGTTATGGCGTCATCACACTCCAATAAGGTTATCACTTAATAACATACTACTCCTTCCGTCCCAAAATGAATGTCCAAAAAAAAATTAAATTAAGAGCAAATTAGAAATTTATTTGTAAATTCATTTTTGAAACGGAGGAAGGAAAAAGTGAGTTTGTACACGTAAAAAATCTAAGTACCACAGTGAGTATACAACAGTATTCCAGCATCCTTCATAGTCACTCTCTCCCTGCATGATTTTTTTTTTACTTTGAGGGACATCTTAAAATAGTTTAACGATTAACAAATCTTAACAACAAATATACAAAGGGTGAATGACATTTTGGGCCCCAAAGTTTAGGGGGTGTTCCTAAGATAGGCCACATTCTATCACTAATTACAATATAGGGTCCAAAGTTCATATTTTTTTTTTCTTTTTTTTCTAAGAAGGGGATCAACACATTTCGCCGCCCCCCCTTGATGCACTTCACAGAGGCGCCTAGCTATGCTAGGGAGGGCAATGTCATTCCCTCTAACCACTGGTGGGGGAATCGAACCCATGACCTTCAGGTTGAAAGCCATGAATCCTAACCATCAGGCTAAGACCCCACGTGCGGTCCAAAGTTCATATTATGTTAACGTTTCAGGGTTTTTAACCAATTTCGTTGGAAAAATCCATTAAATGATCATGTGCAAGTCACGTGTCACTTAACAGAAGATGTTTTTGAACACAAATTCTTTCGTTGTTGTTTTAATGCAAATTAAATGAAAATAAATTAACCATGTGGTCACTCAACTGATTTATAACTTTATAAAATTTCAGAACTACCCTTGTACAAAAAAAAACATTACCCATCCTCTCTCCCCCCCCCCTCTCACACACACTTTGTCTCTCTCTCTCTTTAAATTTCTCTCTCTACCCCTTCTTCTTCCTCATCTTCCAATCCAACCACCTCTCTCTCTCACTCTCTTTCTCTCTCTAAAAAAAATCACACATTACATTCCATTCCTGTGGGCTCTCTTTCGCACCACTAACAAAAACCAATACCTCTTTAACTCCAGATCATCCCAACTTTATAACCTATGTGTAATGTACCTGAGAAATTTGTTGAATTGACAGCTTTGAAAGAGATTGGTACATTCAGAAATGGCTTTCAAGGCTACACCAATTCATGTTTGTGCCAATCATCCCAATAATTCTTATTCTCAATTGGCTTTTAAAGATTCTTGTTTGGACATCAATCACAAGAATTCTTGTTCTAAATTACATTTCAGTTTGATGACGAATATTGGTTGGCGAATAAGGGAAGTAAAGGCAACGGCGGCGATGTGGGTGGTTATGGTAACACCAAGAAAGGGAACAGGAAATTGTTGTAGATCTAGTTGGCAAAAAGGTTTGGGACGATGGGAGGGGGAATGGCTGTCTATCTAGTTGTTTGAGGATGGTGGTCACTATTCAGCCGGTGGAATGGAGCGGCGCTGAAGTGGGGAACGGGAATGTGGGGTGGACAATAAGATAGGAGGTGGCGGGGCGGAGCTGGGGGAGAGGGGCAAGGAAGGTGACGGCGGTGGTTAGGGTTGGGTGGCGAGAGGGGAGTGGAGGGAAAGTTAAAGAGAGAGAGAGATAGAGACAAATAAAGTGTGTGTGTGAGAGAGGGGGGAGGAATAAGGTTTTTTTTTTGGTACAAGGGTATTTCTGGAATTTTATAAAGTTATAAATCATTTGATGGACCATATGATTAATTTATTTTTATTTAATTTGCATTAAAACAACAACGAAATAATTTGTGTTAAAAAACATCATCCGTTAAGTGACACGTGACTTGCATGTGATCATTTAACGGATTTTCATAACGAAATTGGTTAAAAATCCTGAAACGCTAATAGAAAGAATATGAACTTTATACCCTATATTTTAATTAATGATAGAATGGGTCTATATTAGGGCAACTCCAATGGTGGGAGTTAAGGAAAGGTACCAAAATCAAATTTTGGTATCTTTCAACACTATTCATGGGGTATTAAATGTTCATCTCCAATGGTGGAGTTAAGAAAAGGTACCAAAAATTAAATTTTTATTTCTTTCACATTTAAAATTTTTTATTTAACTAAAATGTTTAATAATTAAAATAAATAATTTTATATAATAATTAATTATATTTTTTAAAAAAATAATAATCTATTTTCAATCGTGACATATTTTCATTGGCTAGCTAGATTACATATGATAAGATGATAATTGAATTAAATAAAAAAATAATATCTTATTGTTGACATGTGACATATTTTCATTGGTTCGGTAGATTACAAATAAGATAAAATCATTATCAGAAATCTTATCAAAAAACTTTATCATCCTATAAATTAGGTAGCTCAGATCAATACTCTTCACTACCATTTTTCAACTTCACAAGTATTATTCCAAAAATTTTGATTTTCTGATGAGCTTCCTACGAAAAATGTTGGTGAAGCATGATCAAGATGATGAGGATAGGCGTTGCCGTTCTGGCAAAACAATTGCTTTGATCATTGCTAGTCATGCAATTCAAGAGGAGGAAGAATCGTCCAAATGGGGTGGTTCAGTGGACGGTCGTAATTATATACGTCGTCACAGAGAAAGTGCAAATGCACTTTTATATGAGCAATACTTTGCAAATCCGTGTATGTATGCGCCTGATACATTTCGACGTCGTTTCAGAATGCATAAACATGTCTTTGAAAAGATAATGTGTGACATTTCCAGCCACAATGATTATTTCATTCAAAAATGTTATGTCACCGGTCGACCCGGATTTTCCACGATGCAGAAAGTGGCATGTGCCCTTAGACAACTTGCATATGGCACTGTTGCTGAACTATTTGATGATACGTGGGGGACAGCTGAATCAACGGGTATTGAAAGGTTTCTTAGCAACCTTAAAATAATTTGACTCCGCTAAAAGTATCTGAATAAAAAAACATTTTAAGTAAATAAAAGCATAAAATAAATAAATTGAACAAATATATGAGCAAATTACCGTATCTGTATAGTTTTTGACCACTTGAGTGAGCAAGATCTGCCGCCCTTAAAGCAACCCCATACGCCATGCACTCTTTACTAATTTTCTTGAAGTAATTTTCACAACCTTTTTTATCACAAAAAACTCCTCCTACATGGCGATTTGCGTCGTAGTAAGCATGGGTTTGTGACCACAACGTCGAGTCTCTTTGATTGATACCAGTTTCAGAGTCATTTCCAAACATTAAACGAGCTCGACAAAGATCCTCATCTTCACTTGTTTTCCAACCCTCAGCTCTTGAACGTGATGCCATTGACTGAGAAGCTGAAGAAGAAGGAGAAAAAAATGTTAACAGAGTTTTTCTTCAAATATAATGTAGATAGTATAGTGTATAAATTAAAAAACTTGAATCAGAGGAAGTCTTCATTCAGAAAAAAAAAAGGTCATGGATGAACAAAAACAAAAGAGAAAAAAAAATCACGGATGAACAAAACAACAAAAAAATGAATAGAAAAAAAAAGGGTCACGGGATGATCAAAACAAAAAAAAAAAAGATAAAAAAATACGTGGGAAAGAATAAACTTGAAACAGATAATGTTTGTTAACTGCTGACCTTTGCAAACAAAGATGTCTCACATTTTGACATTGCCGACAAGTCCACGTGAGTAAGCCAGAGAGATTTTTTCATAACCTTTCCCTTCTACGCGCAGTTGAACAACAAGGAGGAGTTAGGCAAGGTACCAAATTTGGTACCTTGCTTAGCTCTTTCTCAATTTTTGGTACCTTTAGTTTATCCCATTGAAGATGCTAGCTCCTTGAGGAGGTACCAAAATTTGATTTTGGTACCTCCCATTGGAGTTGCCCTTAGGAACACCCCTTAAATTTTGGGGCCCAAAATGTCGTTCGCCCATATACAAATTGAAAGTTCAGTGTAACTAGGAAATCAGTTTCAACAAAACAGACTATGAATGTGAGTACAGATGTGAGTTACAACCATAGTTATAAATCTCGTCCCAGTCAGCGCACCGATTTTGCCATTGGGACGGGACGTACCGGTACCGAAACACACCGCTGCACCGTACCAGGTTTACCTCACTTTTTCTGTATTTTTTCACTAATTATATCCCTAGTATATGTTAACAAAAACGTAACAAAAACATAACACTTTTTCTGGTACAATTGTTAAAATGACATCAAAAATGCATTCCAATGTTGCAAAATATCTTCATCGTGAAAAAGATTTAGGGTTTAGAGCAAATATTTACAATAAACACCCTAAAGATTCAAAAAAATCATTCGGATCCATATCTATAAAAAAATGTGTCACAGCCGCGATATCCATCTCGGTCGGTTTTTACCGGTTTGGGGCGGTTCAGCCGGTTCGATTCGGTATAGAGCGATTTCTAGACTGGGACGGTATATATCCCGTTCCACACCGTTTTTACACTGGTACGGGATGTACCGGCCGGAATGGGACGGGATTTATAACTATGGTTACAACTGTTCACACATCCACTACAAAGCAACGGAATAAAATTAGGAACACAAAGATTAAACGTTTACTGGTTCTGTCCTAGCAAACAAGGCTTTAAGCACAAAAAGGTTTTCACTTTTAAAGATCTGTTTTACAGAAGCAAACACGAATAAGTGAAATAAAAAGATTAAAATACTAAAGCAATTAACCAACTTCTAAACCAAAAATAATCTTCTTTTCCCAAGAAAAGCATATTCTAAATAGAAAATGAACAAAGAACTTGAATGAAATCTAGATGGCAGTTCAGATATAAGAAACAACTGCATTCACAACCTAAAAATCTATCTTTAATCCGTGAATAACAAAGTATTTTCTCTTCCAAAGAATTCTCAATGCTCTCTCTTCTCATTGTGCCGATATGCACCTTTGAGAATTTATTCAATCAATCAACCTATTCGTTATTTGACGCAATCTATATTCTACAAGGAAAGAAGAGATTGACATTAATAAGGAAAGAGATTTGTATTATTAGACCATCTACAATGGTTTCAATAACCAAACAACATTCAACACTCACGTTAACACTCCACATCAGCTTCTCTCTCTTTCACCTAATAATTCAACACCTCATTCAATTTTTAACCCTGCAATGGTTTTGTTTGATAAAATTCAACACCCTTCCAACTCATCATCCTATACCCCACCACTTTTATTTTATTTTATATTCTTTATTTTTATGATTAGTAAAATAATAATTATTATTATTTTTATTATTTATAATTAAAAAAAATACTTCATACTTAATTAATTTTTTTAATTGCAATTAAATAAATACGAAAAATGAAGATAATTATTATTAAAATAAAGAAAAGTTACAATAAGCATACGACACGATAGACTCGACTCACAATACAATAAAACTATTAAATCACACATTAAAAGACTTAAAAGTAATACATCATTGCAGAAAAACGACATAAAGCTAAAAATTACCTGGATTTTGAGTGTTGAAATGATTATTATTGGAATCTATTTCACTAAAAGAAGGGTTTTTTTTTTTTTTTGGAAAATGAAGGATAATTGAGAAATTTATATTGAAAATAGAGTGTTTTTTCTGTGTTCAAATCAAATGAAAGAGGATTCTATTTATAGAGAATTTTTTTTTATGAATTTTAGTGTAAAAAAATTAGATTTTTTTTTTGATATAAGGTAATTGCCTTTGAAAAATTCGGATGAGATTTGGAAAAAAAAAATCAGTGACCAATCATGCTGTGCCAAGTGGCCAAATCAGAAAAAAATAAAAATAAATAAAATCACCTGCGCCAGACGCGCCCCTGCCGGGCGGTGGCGTGCACGCGCCAAAGCGGCCCTATCCGGTGGCACCACATGGCAAGGAACGAGCTCCTTCTTGGATTCAATACCTGTTGAATTTATTCAACACCCCTCATTTTTTTTAAACTTTCAATTGGCCCCTCCAATGGTTTCAAATGGATTCAATAGTTGATTTTTTTTTCAACAAGCCATTGTAAATGGCCTTAGTCCTAATCTAAATAAGTCACAATATATTTACATAAATAAAAGATATGTACATATTTAACAATGTCCTTTTACAAATATGATGTACTTACTAAATTTATTAATTGGTTTCAATTTAGGAAAATAAATCTATAAATATATTAAAGCAAAGTCATTACTAAATTTGGGAAGTTAGAGCCCAAAAATGTCACTATCAAGGGGATGAAAATGGAAATTGATTCAACACATGGTTTTAGCCAATGGTTTTGGAACATGGGTGAAAAGAAAGTGGGAAAATGATCTATACTACTTACACTCTTTGAAAACTTTTGAAAATGTGCATTTTTTTTTCTTTTTCAATAATTAATCAACACTGGGTGTCTAGACTATGTTGCAATATTTGAACATTTTCTAATTATTTCTTTAAAAAATAATTGTTTAATGAGCTTTAAAATTTATTATTTTTAATTCACAAAATTTGAAAAAAATACCTCATTTTTAGTCTAATAAACTCATTAAACATTTATAATCTAAATATATATTCTTAAAATTTAGACTAAATTTATTGTTTTGTAATTATTAATTAATAACAGTTTTTTTTTGTATTAACGATAATTTTTAAATTTAGATGTTGATATTTAATTTATTTTTTTCATTTTTAGTCTAAAATTTAAGAATATATATTTATATTATAACTACTTTTCTTATGTTTTTGAGATAGATGGTCATTAGTTAGACTTTTTTTTATTATTTTACTTTTGTCAAAAAAGAAGAATATTTTATTTTTTTAAAAAAATAAAAAAAAATGAAGAATGTGGAGATAATATAGGTGACTATAGGGAGGGCCGGGGGGGGGGGGGGTAAGGGAAGTTTTGGAGGCAAAATTTGAGTACTTTTATTTAAAAAATAAATTCATTATGTTATATAGTAATTACTATTAATGCATGTTTGTAGGCTTATAGATCCGGATTATTAAGCTTAATAGTTGAAAATTTCACTTTGCTTTAAAAAAAATACCGCTACTACTATAAATAATAATCCTTTCTTTTTTCAAAAAAAAAAGTATATGGATTTTTACTTTCAAAAAATAAATATGAATGATTGAAAAAATAAAATAAAAATGTTCATGATTTCAAATTTATGCAAATAAGATGATTGAGATTTATTCATTTATTTATTTGTTTGAAGCAAGAAGATAATTTAATTGAGAAAAAAAGGAGAGGAGATAACTGCTCTTTTCAATAAAAGTCATACAGCTAAAGTGGTGATAAATGCATGTCTTAGCTGTTTTCTAATATTATCTTTCAAGAAATAAAAAACTAATTTCTAATATTATCAAAAGATTTTCCTTAAAAAAAATTTTAATCAAAATCTTCTTACTTTGAAAATTATAAATTTCAATAAACGAACTTATTTCTGGAAATTGGCGAATTTCTAGGCTTAAAATTGGAAGCTACTTTTTTATTCTTTGAACTTAGCTACTTTGTTTTGTGTTTTTTTAAAATGATTTTTAGCTACTTTGTTTAAAAAATAAAATTCTTTATTACTTGATCATTATTTTTTAATTTATGATGACATATTTTTTTTAAAGAAATAGAGTATTTCGTTTTTTTTATTTTGTAACTTCATTCAATGTTTTGTTATCATAAAATTAAATAAATTTAAATATAGAATAATAATTTTTAAAATGGTGCATTAATTTTTTTAAATGGTTACTAATATCTATAAATATATTAAAGTAAAGTCGTTCCTAAATTTGGCTAGTTGGAGCCCAAAAGTGTCACTATCAAGGGGGTGAAAATGGAAATTGATTCAACACATGATTTTAGCCAATGGTTTTGAAACATGGGTGAAAAGAAAGTAGAAAAATGATCTATACTACTCACTCTTTGAAAACTTTTGGAAATGTGCAAATTTTTTTTTCTTTTTCATTAATTAATCAACACTAGGTGTCTAGACTATGTTGCAATATTTGAACATTTTCTCATTATTTCTTGAAAAAATAATTGTTTAATGAGCTTTAAAATTTATTATTTTTAATTCAGAAAAATTGAAAAAAATACCTCATTTTTAGTCTAATAAACTCATTAAACAGTTATAATCTAAATATATAATCTTAAATTTTAGACTAAATTTATTGTTTTCTAATTATTAATTAATAACATTTTTTTGTATTAACAATAATTTTTAAATTTAGATGTGGATGTGGATATTTAATTTGTTTTTTTCATTTTTAGTCTAAAATTTAAGAATATATATTTAGATTATAACTACTTTTCTTATGTTTTCGAGATAGATGATCATTAGTTAGACATTTTGTCAAAAAAAGAAAAAGATTTTATTTTTAAAAAAAATAAAAAATTGAAGAATGTGGAGAAAATATTGGTGACTATAGGGAGGGCCAGGGGGGGTTTAAGGGAAGTTTTGGAGACAAAAATTGGTACTTTTTATTTAAAAAATAAATTCAATATGTAATATAGTAATTATTATTAATGCATGTTTGTAGGCTTATAGATCCGGATTATTAGGCTTAATAGTTGAAAATCTCATTTTGCTTTAAAAAAAAATACCGCTACTACTATAAATAATAATCCTTTCTTTTTTCAAAAAAAAAAAAGTATATGAATTTTTACTTTCAAAAATAAATATGAATGATTGAAAAAATAAAAGAAAAATGTTCATGATTTCAAATTTAAGCAAATAAGATGATTGAGATTTATTCATTTATTTATTTGTGTGAAGCAAGAAGATAATTTAATTGAGAATAAAAGGTAAGAAGATAACTGCTCTTTTCAATAAAAGTCCACACTTTTTTTTAATCAAACCCTTCTTACTTTGAAAATTATAAATTTCATTAAACGAACTTATTTATGGAAATTGACGAATTTCTAGGCTTAAAAGTGGAAGCTACTTTTTTATTCTTTGAACTTAGCTACTTTGTTTTGTGTTTTTTTTAACGATTTTTAGCTACTTTGTTTAAAAAATAAAATTCTTTATAACTTGATCATTATTTTTTAATTTATGATGACATATTTTTTTATAGAAATAGAGTATTTCGTTTTTTTATTTTGTAACTTCATTCAATGTTTTGTTATCATAAAATTAAATAAAATTTAAATATAGAATAATAATTTTTAAAATGGTGCATTAATTGTTTTTAAATGGTTACTAATATAAATGATATTTTAAAGTAAAAAGTGATTTTTTTAATGTGAAAATCGATAAATCGGGAAAACTAAATGGTGAGATGGAGCCATGACTATTTTTTAGTTTATAGACATAATTTAGGGGTGATTGGCTAACTATGAGGAAGAAGTTAAATTTCTCTTTGTGTTAGACGTAAAAAGTATAATTGAATGTGAAGATTATAATTTATTTCAAGCTGATATGGAATTTTTGGGTGGCAGATTGAAAGTTGTCCACAAAATCTTGCTAACGAAATTAATTGACGATATTTATGATAGCATCTGTAATGGACTCAATACACTCTAATTAAAAACAATAATAAAATTATTACATTTACGATTTTGTAAGCAAATTTTTGTAATTATTTTGTGTCCTTACTATTACCCAATTAGTATAGGGTAGAGAGAAAAAGATTGGTTAAAAAAAAGTGAAAAATATTTTAGAAAATTATAAAAGGTGATATGTGATTCTATTTTATAAGCTTCAATTTCTTTGAGCAGGTCTTTATTTTTACTCTCTCTATTTTAAAATAAATATAAAAAAATTAGATTTTCTCTTAATTAAATAGCAAATTTGAAAAATTATTGAACATTCATTTTAGAGATTTAAAAAGGATTTATTACAAAAAAAAACTCACTCAAAAGATAGCATTTACAAAAAAAATATGTAAGATGGGAAATTACAAAAAACTACTTTTTTTTTTCTTTCTTTACAAAAAACTTTTTTTTCTTTTTTTATCATTTTTGGTCAAACAACTGATAATTTCAGTTATCAGTTGTTCAAACAAGTGATAATTTCAGTTATCAGACAACTGATAACTGAAATTATCACTTGTTTGAATAACTGATAACTGAAATTATCAGTTGTTTGACAAAAACTGAAAAAAAAAATTGTAATTTCGAACTAATGTTTTTTTTTTTTTTTTTTTGTAATTTCCATCTTTCTAAAGTAGTTTTTTGTAAATCCCTCATTTAAAAAGGTTTGCATGCATACTTTCGGAGAGAATAGCCTACTATGTGAATTTTCTTTATTTTTTATTGAAAGATATCTTGAAAAATATTGATTCGAGTAGAAGTAAAACACTATTTGGTGGAAAAACTGTTGTCGGTGAAGATGATAGTTCTTCAAGTGCTAAATCTACTACGAATGTTTTGTTTCAGGAAGTATTTCGAAATGTTTAAGCAGTATTCACATTTTGGTCTTTCAATTTACTATTTCAGTATATGCATGACTATATATAATCGCCGTGCATCGCACGAGTTTGCTGCTAGTATTTCCTAAAATCTCACTCTTTCACAAATATCATAGACTCGAGCTACTTTTGGAACGAAAGAATCCCGTCCACATGGAATGGGGACACATAACATGATTGCTATTTTTAATCGTCAATGATGGAAATCTCATTCCACTTAGAATGAATGTTCCATCTCTTGAAGCGTGTGATAGTGTCTTGAAGATACTAGAATCCCTTTGTAGGGTCTGCTTTCGAATTTTTAATAAAGAGGGGAGGAAAAAGGAGAGAAAAGAAAGGGAGGGAAGTGAATTTAAATTTCTTCCGATTCCGATGTGCTTCCGAATTAGGAAGAAAATGAAAGAAAAAAACAAAATTTTCTCAACTCATACTTTCGAGTTTTGAAATGAAATAAGAGGAAATAAAAAGAAAATGACTTTTATACCCTCACTTCAAACTAATACTCCCTCCGTCCCACCTCAATTGGTCTATTGAGGTGGGACACGGTTTTTAAAAAAAATTATTAAAGTGTGTAGAAATTAGAGGAGAGAGAATGTAAAAGTTAAATGTGTAGTAGGGAATAGGAGAGAGAATGTAAAAATTAAAAATATTTAATAGGAGAGAGAATGAGTGGAAGGAATAGTAAGTTAAAGTGGGTATAATGAATGGTTTTTTTGTAAATATATGGAGATGATAAGGGTATAAATATATGGAAAACTTTCCATTTAAGGAATGAATCAATTGAGGTGGGACGTCCCAAAAAGAAAAGTGAATCAATTGAGGTGGGACGGAGGGAGTAGTAAATAAATTATTGAGGCAAAGCATAGCTACGAGAAACTCAACTCAGTTTAGGGTCTTAGAAACTGGAAAGTAAGCAAAAGCTTAAATGCTGAAAGTGTGAGTTCAATCTCAAGTTACTAATAGTAGCTTCCAGCTTTTTTTTCTTTATTTTTTTTTGAAAAGACAGCTTCCAGTAAATTGCAAGAACAGTCCAGCATACGACTGCAAAATACTTCCTCCGTCCCAACCCACTTAGTTAGGAAATTTTGAAATGACACGGGAATTAAGGAATATTATTATAGTATTAGGAGAGAGAATGAGTGGAAAAAGTGTTGTGAGTGTGAAAAATTAAATAGGAGAGAGAATGAGTGGAGGGAATAGTAATTATAATGGTGTTGTAAGTATTAAAATAATGTAGGAGAGAGAATGAGCGGAGAGAATAATGATTTAAGGTTTCCATTTTGGGAATTCTTAAGTGAAGTGGGACGCCCAAAATGGAAAGTTTTCTTAAGTGAGGTGGGACGGAGGGAGTACCCGGCTAAAGCTACAACAGATTGAAGCCAAGAAGTTTAAGAATCAGAATCTGGTCGCTGCTCACGTACCTTGCTTTTGTCTTTCAACTCATCAAGCTCCGCTTCGATTAACTTATCAATTGACTGTTCCTCAACTTTATTGCTGTCTTTTTCATCTTTGACAAGATCTGTCAAAGTCAAAGATGAAAAAAAGGAGGAGACAGAAAAGAGAAATAGATGAGGTTTAATGAGGGTAATGATGAGATTATAAAAAATATGTGAGGGTAAAAGTGAGATAAAAAATTTCCTTCCCTTTCTTTCCACTTCCTCCCTAAAAAATTTCGAAAGCAAGCTAAGGAAGGAAATTTTTACCTTTCTTTCCCTTTATCTCCATTTTTAAACTCGGAAGCAGCCCGTAGTGTCATGAACATCCAGTTTTAAATATGTGTCCCTGCTAGCTTTCGTACCAGAAGAGCCCTTATAGTATTGCAAGTATAAGAGGAGTAATATTTATTGCATAACTTTGACTGTGCAGCCAATACTCATACTGAGATTTTTCTGTATTGCAGTTAAAATTCCGCACTCTAGCTAAAATACTTGTAAGACATAGTAGATCATATTGAGGACGATGAGTTTAGACTAACTTGGGTTTGCAGTAATGAAGTGAAAGAAAAACTTGAATTTTTCTAGTAAATGTGATTTTTTCAGCCGGTGTTTCAGCATAGTCAGGTTCAGAATAATCAAGGTTCTCTTGTAGTGTGAGTGCATACTCGAGACCTACCACAGCCTCAGCCATTGTAGGACGTTCCTTGGCACACGATTATGTAAGCAGCTTAGTGCAATTTGTGAAAACTTGCTCGAGCAACTGAGCAAAATTTGACCACTCAAAGAAGAATCAATAATCTGAAGTAGATTCCCTTCTATGATACAATCTTGAGCCCATCCAACTAAACCCCATTGGTCTTCATCAAGACTTTTATACACTGCACGTCTCCCACACAATGCCTCAAGCAAAACTACCCCAAATGCATACACATCAGACTTCCTGGTCAATCTACCGGTCAAGAGATACTCTGGATCTAGATACCCAAAACTGCCCTCAACAGCGGTGCTAACAGAAGTGAATGGCTCATTAGTGGGGCCTACTTTCGACAATCCAAAATCAGAAATTTTGGCTTCCCAATTATCATCCAATAAAATATTTGAGCTCTTTACGTCACGGTGTATCTACCCGTACCAGTGTGTAGATAGTCCAAACCACGAGCAGCACCTAGGCATACCTTGAGCCGCTGCAACCAAGATAGTCGAGTTCCAAGTTTGTGGAGATGATCAGCAAGGCTGCCATGGGGCATCAACTCGTAAATAAGTATCATCTCATTCTCTTCATTGCAATAACCAATTAGGGACATTAGGTGGCAGTGTCGTAACCTGGAAAGCATCTCAACTTCAGCCCAAAACTCAGAGGCACCTTGTTTGGACCCAGTGTCCAAGCGCTTGATTGCAGAACTTAAACCATCAGGAAAGGCAACTCTATAAACCTTCTCAAATCCACCCCGACCAATGACCAATTCCTCATCAAAGTTTTGCGTGGCTGATTCAATCTCAGCTAGCGAAAATTCACGACACAGTTTCTGCCATGAAAACCCTGATGACTGCATCTTGTCGCTAGTTGTATTTTTATACGGAAATCCTAATAAATGAACTGCAGAGCTTCAAAAGAAATGAAAGTGCTTCTACTCTTTGTCGGCCAATTGGGTCCAAAGAAGAGGGCTTAACTTTTTGGAGGTAGACTTCCTCAACTTACAACCACCTAATCATTAAGTTTGGGATTAAACTATTGGAGAAATGAAATTCCGGTAAGAATGACTACTAAGAATCAAAGTTACAAAATTCCGGTAAGGATTGGCAAGACTCACCGTTTTGAGTTTACCACACTTTTCCTGTTGTTTATAATATCTTTTCATTTTGAAATATTATCTGATGTCTTACTTGATAAAATACTTCATTTCTCCCAAAATAAATGTTAGTTTTTTTTTTTGTTTTATCAACAACAAAATCAGACATTTGAATTGTATGCATTAAATAGTGTGTATGAGCTGTATGATACATCTCATACTCTATTATTACTCACCTTCCATGACAGCCCATCCATATGTGTCTTTGTATTCTCTTTCAGCGAGAGATTAGAAGCGGTTTCAGGAATCAATACGAAGTGATGCGATTTGTGGTCCCTCGGTTCAGGTAAGCGAAGCCACTGAAGGAACTGCAATTAATAAAAATAAAAAAAGGCATACCCCATCCGGCAATATATTAGAGTTGTTAAAGTGGCGATGCAAGACATTGTGTATTTTGAGCAAAAATGCAAGACTGCGAGCTGCTTCGATCATGATATTAAGCCCCCACTGCCCATGATAGAGTTTACAAAGAATCACCTGCAACCACAACAAAGTTGTGTCAGATGTTGACTTCAATTTTTAAATCACTAAGTTCTTAAATATCAAGCTAAAGTTGTTAATTCATACTTGTTAAAAGGCTGTAGTGTAAGTTTCCATTCTCCATAAAAACGCTCTAATCTGAAATAGTTTCCATTCTTTGATACAATCTTGAGCCCATCCAACTAAACCCCATTTGATTACCTCATCATCAAGACTCTTATCCACTGCACGTCTCCCACACCACACCTCGAGCAATACCACTCCAAATGCATACACATCATACTTCTTTGTCAATCTGCCAGTCGTGGAATACTCTGGTTTTGCATGTATTAAGGTGTAATAAGCGTGAAAGTCCTTATTTGGTTGAGAAAAACAGGACTCTTTTCTTTTTTCCTTTCTTTCCCTCAACTGCTCTTTTAATAAACAGTCTCAACGTAAGAGCAATAGTATCTCTTGAACAGCTAACATCTGTAGTAGTAGATTCTGTTTTCAAAAGTCGAATAATACCCCCAAAGCCGGTTATTGAAAACTCTGAGGGACTCTCGTACTGGATATCTACAACTGTCGCGGGCGAAAACTTTTCTGTTGCCACAACACCGTTTGTTCGGCTGCTCCTTATCCTAAAACATTCAGTTTTAATCTCAAGGGTAGCTGGTTCCCATGTGTCTTGAGATTCAGTCCACAAATGCAGTTTGTAGGAAGCTTGACCTGCAATTAGGGTTCTCTCTATGTGACGGCTCATTTCAGGATCACAAGAAATCTTTCTATTCGAGTTGGCAAAGAATTTAATGAGTTCACCTTTTCTCTGCTTATCATCCCAAGGTTGAACTTCAACAGCAAGGTATGTGTCAACATCATCTGAAGTAACAACATAGATCGGTAGGTTTGCCCCGTCTATATAGTTAACTGACCCGTCTTCCAAATGCCGGACCCACTGAAACATACAGTGTGTCGTGCCATTAATTGAGTATCCGCTTGCTTGAAGTTCTCTGCCAGGAAAAGCTTCCCCAAAGATTTGAAGACCCTCTATTGCAGGCAACTCATTTTCGCTTTCCTCAGGCTCTGGATTCAAGGATAATGGTTCTTCAAGACTTTGCTTCTCGGTATTGGCATCACCTTGGACTAAGTAAGAAAAAGGTTAGTAATGCATTCAAGCTACATGATGTGTTTAACCCACACACAGTACATGGGTATATATAATCATCTACAGCAAAAAGTTTCCT
Organism: Adenophora triphylla var. japonica; assembly: GCA_022495995.1. Taxonomy (NCBI): domain Eukaryota; kingdom Viridiplantae; phylum Streptophyta; class Magnoliopsida; order Asterales; family Campanulaceae; genus Adenophora; species Adenophora triphylla. The sequence continues at coordinate 457,863 of JAFEMH010000985.1, forward strand.
TTCTTACTTTTAACGGAAGTATGACTGCTGATTAGTGTTCTCTCTGGGTGGCGACTCATTTCAGGATCACAAGAAATCTTTCTGTTTGAGTTGGCGAAGCATTTAACGAGTTTACCCTCTCTCTGCCAATTATCCAAAGGAAGCACTTCTACAGCAAGGTATGTGTCAACATCATCTGTAGTAACAACATAGGTCGGTGAGTTTGCCCCGTCTATATAGTTAACAGACCCGTGTTCCATATGTCGAACCCACTGAAACATACAAATTGTTGTGCCATTAATTGGGTATCCACATGTTTGAAGTTCTCTTCCAGGAAAAGCTTCCCCAATGATTTGAAGACCTTCTATTGCAGGCAACAGCTTGTACCTATTGCCATCTTCATCAGACCCTGCAATCAAGGATGATGGTCCTTCAAGAATGGATGGCAGACATGGGGGACTGACGTGAGTTTCATTTCTTTTCTGTCCAGCCACAACATGATCAACGCTCTGTAAAGTTTTACCTACAATAAGAATGATATTACTTCGTGGTGACAAAAAGATAAGCTTGAACGATAGTTCTAAGAGTTAACCACAATGAAATAGTTGCAAATCTCAGAAATCTGTATCTCCAGATTATCCTGAATCCAGCACTCCTATCAGGTTATCACTCAATCCAAATAATCCAAACAAGCTTTGTAATTCACAGGGGACATGTTTCTTAGCTAGATAGTTTCTCAAGAAGTTGAAAACGCAAAAGCGAGAAAGAGAAGACAATTTACCAATTTCAGAAGCCCGTGTCATTTTCCTACTGTATAGTTAATAATATCATAGTTCTAAGGAAAAGAGAGTTTATACACGTAAAATCTAATTGCCACAGTGGGTGTAATTTCATCCCTTTATCTTTCATAGTCCCTCTGTCCCTAAACAAGCCAATATTTATTTTAAGAGACATCTTGATAAATTTGACGTTTAACCAAATTTAGTTCTACCTCTGTCCCAAAATGAATGTCCAAATTTGTTCTTGATCAAGAGCAAATAGGGCATTCATTTTTGGGACGGAATGAATAGCACGTATACATAAGTACCCCCAACTATCCACTTTATAGACTAGACTTAGGATACGTTTGGTACGGAGGAATCCCATCAGCATTGAATGGGTATTCATGCTAACCCATTTCATGAATGACTTCGTAATCAAGGATAAAAATCTCATTCCACATAGAATGCTGAGAAAGGCAGAATGACAGTTCCATCTCTTGACGCGTGGGTTAGTCTATCCTTCGCAGCTTAGGAAGTTTTGAAGAAAGCTAGAATGCCCATTCCATCACCTTTGTAGTTTCATGTACATCTAGTATTACATTCATTTCCGTTCTAGCTTCTGTACCAACAAGCCCTTATAGTATTGCAAGTAAATACTGTAATATGATACTTAAAAGAGAACCATTAACAACCTTAAAAATGGATACTCATTTAGGGACAAAAGTTGTCGCTAAATGAACACTCACTTTAAGGACAGAGAGAGTACTAATTACTGTCAGATCTCTGATTGTGCAGCCATTGTCATACTAGAAAAAAAATTGTTCCCGAATAAAAATATGCACTCTTGCTAACATAAAAGTGAGTCTATATATTCATGAGCATGATGAGTTTAAATTTACCAGAGTATGTAGACATGGAGGGAAAGAAAAACTTTTGAATCTTTCTAATATATGAGATTTTTTTGGCCGTTGTTGAAACATAATCAGGTTCAGAATAATCAAGACTCTCTTGTAATGCAAGTGCAGACTCGAGATCTACCACAACCTCAGCCATTGTAGGACGTTCCTTGGGACGATTATGTACGCACCTCAGTGCAATTTGTGAAAACTTGCTCGAGCAATTGAGCAAGATTTGCCCACTCAGAGTTGAATCAATAATCTCAAGTAAATTCCCTTCTTTGATGCAGTCTTTTGCCCATCCAACTAAACCCCATTGCTCTTCGTCACGACTTCTATCCACTGCACGTCTCCCACACAACACCTCGAGCAATACCACCCCAAATGAATACACGTCAGACTTCCTTGTCAATCTACCAGTCAGGGAATACTCTGGATCTAGATAGCCAGTAGTGCCCTTAATGGCGGTGCTAACAGAAGTGGATGGCTGATTAGTGGGGCCGATTTTCGACAACCCAAAATCAGAAATCTTGGCTTCCCAATTATCATCCAATAAAATGTTTGAGCTCTTTATGTCACGGTGTATGACTCCGTGATGGGTACCTGTACCGGAGTGTAGATAGTCCAAACCGCGCGCAGCACCTATGCATATCCTGAGCCTCTGCAACCAAGATAATCGAGTTCTGAGTTTGTGGAGATGATCAGCAAGGCTGCCATGGGGCATCAACTCGTAAACAAGTATCATCTCATTCTCATCGTCGCAATAACCAGTCAGGGACACTAGGTGACAATGTCTTAACCTAGAAAGCATCTCAATTTCAGCCCGAAACTCAGAGGCACCTTGCTTAGATCCGGAGTCCAAGCGCTTAATTGCAGCAGATGAACCATCATCAAAGGTACCTCTATAAACCTTCCCAAATCCACCTTGACCAATGACCAATTCCTCATCAAAGTTTTGCGTGGCCGATTCAATCTCAGACAGAGAAAAATGACAGCATAGTTTATTCCCTGCCAATTTCATCTTATCAGTAGGAATCATATTTCCTAAACAGAAAACCTAATCAATGAACAGCAGAGCTTCAAGAACTTCGATTCATAACAGATAATTGGGTCAATTGAGGTGGCTTAACTTTTGGGAGATGACTTCCTCGCCAAATATATGTGTGGCTGATTCAATCTCAGACAGATTATTCTAAGGGAGTTTTTGTTTTTAAGTGATAAGTCTAAATCCGATTTCGATTCGAAAATGGTGAATGATTAAGAGCGATAACCGAATTCGAATTGGATAAGTTGTTTGATTTTCTATCGAATTCATTATCTCGAAACAGTTAAAAAATAAAAAATAATTAAAAAAAATAAACGTAAATGCAATATGAAACAGTAAACAGTTTAAAAAAAAATAACCAAAACTAAATATGAAATAGTGGCTTTCAGAGACTTTCAGAGGCAATTCAGCAATATTTTAACCACTTAAAATTAAGAGGACTTTAAGAGCCTAACAAGTCTTATTTCAAAAAAAAAACAAACACACTTATTTCTCTAATCCTCTTAATGAATAAGTGTTAAGAGGCAAACAAGGCTTAAAATAAAAAAACAAACGCCCCCTAAGTGGAAGTAATCAGAAGTTAAATCAGTAACCAGACTGATTGTTTTTTACCTTTTTGAAAACCGGTAGCAAGGGAAGAAAAAAGGGAAGTATTTTAAAATAATTTCTTTATAAACTTGTTGTCGAGATTTTTAAGGAAGAAATTAGAGGAAAAGAAAAGAAAATTTTTGAGCAATTTACCTTTTACTGTTTTTACATAATCATCCCAAAAATTCACAATCGAGAGAAAATGGAAGGAAATAAAATATTGTAAAACAAACGTTTTTAATAAACCAATTTTATCCCTCATATATAACATAACCTCATTTTTTCTTTCATAATGGGTACAAATGTAATTTTAATTTTTTTTTCTCTTTTCTTCCTAACTCGGGAGCACTCCTGGGAGAAATTAAATTTCTTCCCTTCCCTTTCTTCCCCTTCCCTTCTTTTTCTTTCTTTTTTCTCCCTTTAAAACTCAAGAACATACCCTTTTACTAGTTCAACTTATTCAAGAAAAATCAAAACAAAACTGAAAGTTTAGTGTAGATAGAAAATCAAGTTCAACAAAACAGAAAACAGATATGTGTACATATGTGAGACACAACTGTCCTCACAACTATAATATGCAACAAAATAAAAACAGTAACACAAAGTATTTAAACGTTTACTGGTTCAACTCAAGCAAACATGACTTTAAATCTAAAAAGGGTTTCACTATTAAAGACCTGAGTTACAGAATCATATAATAATAAGTGAAACAAAAAGATAAAAACACTAAAGCAAGTTCTAACCAACTTCTAAACAATTAGCACTCTTCCATATTCAAGTGAAGTCTATTCTAACAGAAAAAGAACAAAGGACTAAAATAAATCTAGATGTGTGTTCAGATGTAAAACACAACTGCACGCACAACCTAAAAAAATATCTTGAATCCGAGAGATATGAGGAGATTTCTCTTCCAAATAATTCTTGATGCATAAGTATTCTCTTGGCTGAATGATTTATATTTATAGGCAGTCATTCGAAGCCTTCAAGTCAATCTATTCCTTATTTGTAGCAATCCTAATCCTATAAGAAAATAAAAGATTGACACTACTAAAAACAAAGAGATCTATTAGTATTGTTAGTCCTAAATTAACCAATCACAATATATTTACATAAATAAAAAAATATACACAAATATATACAATATCCTTACCATATATGTATCTAAATCTTTGATAGGAAAGTCAAAATCTACTTACTAAACTTACCATTATTGTTTCGAATTAGGAAAGGAAATATTCCCATATATCATACTCTTTCAATCTCCCCATATTTTGGAATTTCTGGTCAAAACAAAGATTTAGAACTAAATTCATATAACCTAGATCTCAGATTCAAAAACTCCCCATGAATTGGATGTGTAGACACATTCACACACAAAACTATATAAAGATTAGATATAACAAAAAATTGTAGTTCAACAAAACAGAAATACAATCCAAATTATTTTAAGAGATTACTGACCAAAATATTGTTCAGAATCAATAACAAATAAACAATCTAACAAAGCAAAATAACCAAACTCCCCCTAAGTTGTTCAGCTCCAGCTTCAAGCTTCTTGATCTTTATCAGCTTCATTCCCAGCTTCCTCTTCCCCTTTTTGAATAGAAAGTGTAGTCATCCATTTATGGAGATTCACCTTTAGGTTTTTCAGATTATCAGTATGAGTCTAGGAGACAATCAACTGTGCTTGGAGAGCTTTGGTGAGAGCTTCATAAGCCATGATCTCAGCATCCAATGTATCAAACTGAGCAGTGATGGAGACATCAAATGTATGTCCAGATGTGGCCACATCTTGACTCACATCCTCAGCCCCAGCAGAAAGTAGGATAAGTCTCATCTCTTAATGGCAGGTCCACATGCCTCTGCTTGCTATCCAACAATGTCTTGGTCTCCTTTAGCAACTCAAAATCACTCACCCTTTTCAGTCTTCACACCTTGTGCCACTAGGATTTGGGATATCGGAGAGGGATAGAGAAGGGACCATTTCTTGAAAGGGGATTCATAATACCCACAAATATTTTTGAAAATGAAATCCCCAAAATTAATGGCTTTTCTGGAACCCATCCTATACAACAAGTCAACATGAACCCTAGTGACAGAGGTTTTGTTGTTTGAGGGAGAAAGATTAGCTATGAGTATGAGGTGGAGAAAGCAATAGAAAGAGGTGAGAGAAACACTACCTAAATATTTTAGTTTTGTGGGCCAAGCAGTTAGCTTCCCATTGGTTATGGTGGTAACAATCTCATTCTCAGAAACCTCACACTCCTCATCAAGTACTTCCTCTAACCCTAGGAAGGTGTTGACAACGGTATGGGATAAGGGTATGAATTTGTCCCTAACATAAACAGTGTGGAACATGGGGGGTGCTGAATTGTTCAAGCCTTTGGTCAGATTGGCATAAAACTCATGAAGAAGTTTGGGGTGAAAAGACTTTGAGTGATCTATAGTAAGTAGAAGTCCCCTATCCTCAAAAAATGGGACTAACCAAAATCTAGCAAAGGTATCACTATCCCTTTTTATCTCCTAATCAGTTCTTTATTCACAATTTGCCCAAACCTATCAGAAGCATCCAAAGATATAAATTTTGGAAAAATAGGGGTCACAACAGTAGAGGAGGAAGGAGGAAGGTGGAGAACTTACCCCTTTTGAAGGACAGTCTGGTGGATGTGCGTGCAGATGTATGCACATCTTGAGCCACATCTTTAGGATGAGAGGGCTGTGCTGCTTCTTCCTCAGCTTCCACAATATCTGCAACTTTCTGATCAACCTCTTGATCCTCTTTTTCTTGAGCTCTTCTGGCCCTAGCTTGAAATTCTCATCCTCAGCTGTGTCATCCTTTCCTCACTGGAATCTTCCCCTTCTTCAATTGGATCCTCTGCTTGTGTTAGTTCAGCCTCAACAGCTTTCTTCTTCCCTTTCAGAGCTAATAGGAGATTAGCAAGGGGCTCCTCTTCTGGTTCAGCTTGAGTGGGCACTTCTTTTTCTTTTCCAGCCCTAGGCCTATAAACCAATCTGAACTGGGACTCATCCTCTTCTTTTTCTTCCTCATCACCCAATTGAATGGCAATTGAGGGTTTCCCACCTGGTAGTTTTTGATGTTTGGCCAACTGGGCCTCAGATAACTTTCTGGACCTTCTGAGCTTTTTGGAAGGGGAGGCTTTACTTTTGGGAGCCTTCCCTTTGGTGATAGAGGCCACCGTGGGAACAGAGGTGGTTTGAGGAGATGTGATATCTGGTGTGGGAGTTGGAGATGGTGGAGGATAGGTGTTTTTAATACCGGAGGAGGAGATGGTTGAGGAGCAATGAGAGGCTCCACATATGGGACATCAGTTGGATTGGGTACCTCCATGGAAGGAGCTTCATCTGTAGTAGGTTCAGATGGAGTTAGAACAGGGGCAACTGGTGTTGGTTGTGGCTCTTGCTGAGCCACAATCTCTTCAGGCCTAACCATGGAGATCGGCTGCACATCCAAGTTTTTTTACTGAGTTGTGGGACTTGAAGGATTCATTCTTTCTGCAAAATAGATTAGACAGAGAGAGAAGTAAATATGGTGTGTGTGAGAGAGAGAGAGAGAGAGCAAATCAAGAGAGAGAGAGAGACACAAAGATGAGATTTAAGGGATGAAGTGATGGATGTAAATCACATTTATACTCACAACTCCCTCTTTCCTCTTCAATAGAGGACTCTCACATCAATACTAACTCTAGGTTGGCGGCGTGTGATGTGATTGAGCAATAACAACCATAGTCCCTTGGAATTTGCACGGATTGTTGGTGTAGTGCCCTAGGCGTTTAGTTATGTTTGACTTATTATCTAAACCGCTATGTAATCGTCTTTATCATTTATTATAGAGAAAGTATTATTTGGTTCATTATATGTTTTGTATGTTTATTATATTGAATTGTGTCCCTATTTGTTGAGAACAACTAGTATAAGTTGGTAATGGATAATCATGGAGATGATTATATGCATGTGATGCACATTACACTTATGGATACTTGCTAGAGAACAAGTATTGGACATGACCTGCCGATGAGATTTATGACATGGTCAATAGTCATATGTGTCATGAATAAATCTCATGATAGTCGTGTTATTGAATCCTTAGTACCTGAGATTATCATCGTCTTCCACATAACGAAGATCGTGTTTGATATAGTCTAACCCTGTCTTTAATCGGATAGCAATAAGGGCTATGTTAGCACGATTGGAATCATGTAGGGAAGAATGATAAGTCAAGATGGGATTTGTCCCTCTTATGAAAAGAGATGTTTGCTTGGGCCCCTCGATGAATGATGTTGAAATGTGTGGCCGCACTCAAGTGATTTGATAGAGATCAAATGCATTTGCATTATCAACATATTCGAAATCGAGAAAGCATTGAACGAAATGAGTTGACATAGACCATGACTCATGTTCAATTAGACATCGTGGACAAAGGGATTGTGACATTGGAACTATAGAGGAATCAAGCTTTGATGTTATATTAATTGGGTGGACATAATGCTTTGCTAGAAGTCACTTATGTCTTGTGAGGTCGATGTTTCGACTCACTACCAACATAATATAATTCCTTTTGGGTCACACACAAAAGAACGAATTTGATTCGAGCTAAATCTGGATTTTTTGGGAAAGGCCACGACTCGTGCCCATGGGCACGACTCGTTCCAGAGTAGTTTAAATGACTGCGTTTTGGCGTTTCAAGGAATTCGTTGACTTGGTTGACTTTTGGGTGAAGCACGACTCGTGACTATTGTCACGACTCGTGATGAGTCCCAGCACGAGTGCAACCATTGTCACGCCTCGTGACACGACTGAAAAATGACTTGGGATCACTCGTGATTGCCATGCACGACTCGTGGTATGACCCGTGACCTGGAGCACGAGTCGTGCCCGACGCGGTTTTTTGTCAAAACGTGATTTCCTTGGACGGATTGGAAAAGGTTTCTTAAGGACTTCTAACCTATTTTGACTAGGGTTTATATGTGATATAAATACAAGTCCTATGCAGCCAAAAATCCTATCCTAGATCATTGTTCTAAAGTTTATGAAACCTTAGAGATTGATTTTGATTTTGAATCAAAAGGCTTCCCAAAATTATTCCATAATTTAGGCTTTGATTATTGAATATTGATTCAATAATCAAGAGGATCATCTAGCAATCCATCAAGAAGGTGTTCTTGAATTCGTTCGCGTGTGGATTACCATTAGAGGGTGGTTACGTTATCACCTAAGGCTTGGATTAATTTATCACATTGAAGATCAAGGAAAAGTTTGAAGATCCGATTCGTTGTCAAAATTCAAGGCTTGGATTTTGAAGATCTATTTTGATTAAACTACATCGCATTCGAGGTATGTAATTCTATTTCATGACTTTCTAATCTCTTCATGCTAGACGAATCATAGGGCTAGGGTTTTGATGTTAAAATTAAATCTTCTGCTGCGTTTGTAACCCCAAAACCCAACACAGATAACCAACAAAATTGAGAGAATAAAGATAATCAAAATTCTATCTACCTTTCAAGATAACAACAGATCTGTTAGACATATCTTTTCCACATTTACCCCTTGAAAATTGTCCTTCATTTATCCATGAGGATCTTGGTATAAAACCTTCATTTTGATAAGATATATTGTAAATCAAAAACATATCAAATCAAGAATAAGTCAATTATGAAAATAAATGAGAAAATATATATACAAGGCACCCTAAATGAACTAAAATGTTGTATGTCTAACATGAGGCAACACACAGGTGATGGGAACAATCTCAGTTTCAGATGTGGCATAGGATGTAAGTCACATTTGGGTAGGGGTGAGCACGGATCGGTTTGGATCGGTTTTAGGATAAAACCGACACCAAACCAATAACTATCGGTTTTATGTAAATCGAAACCATTAACTTCGGTTTCTTAATGGTTCGGTGTTACCGGTTTCGGTGTGATATCGGTTTGGTTCGGTGTCTTAATGGATTGCTGGGCTTTAATGGGCCTTGTTTGGGCATCAATTACTTTTGTTGGGCTTTGTTGGGCCAAGCTCCTACTATGACTGGACCATTTACCCAGACGCACCGACGGGAAAAGAGGTCGCTTTGATCCAAAAAACTCAACATTGTTTCTGTTTATAAGAATTGAAGAATACTGCAAGAGGGTTGATATAACCGATTTTTTTCTTTCCTAAAGAGAATGAGAGATTATTTGTCAGATAAGACTCTGAAGTTTGTTTGAAGAAATAGGAGCGGATGGGGGTGCTTAAATAGGGGTGTTGTCCTTGAGAGACGCATGTGATGAGGGTGAGGAGTTAATGCTCTTAGAGGGGGTCATTCTCAAATCATAAGCCAAAGGGCCACCTACTATTATTTTATGTCATTATTTAATCATCTACAGTTATATCTTAATCTATACTACTATGAACTTAAAATATTGAAATAAGGTTTTGTTCAGTTTTTTAATTTTCCTTTTCTTTTTTATATTCTTCTTGTTAATTAGTTTGGTTATTTAGTAGTCTGTGAAATAACTAACATAATCTGTCAGTTATCAAACAACCCTTCCTTGCTTGAATTGGATTCAGTAAAAGATGAAAGTTCTGTATTCCTTCTTGAATTTGATTTAGTAAAAGATGAAAGTTCTGTATTCCTTGCTTGAATTGGATTCAGTAAAAGACGAGAGATCTAGGGTTGGTTGTAGCAGCGCCGTCGTCTCGTCGACTTTAGCTAGGGCATTGAACGTGGAAAACTGAAAATAAAAGGTAGAAAAATAATATATATATATATATATATATATATATATATATATATATATATATATATATATATATATATATATATATATAGTATAAGATAAAACGACGTAGTTTTGACTATCGGTGTTAACGGTTTCTTATCGGTTTCTAAATTTTTAAAACCTAAACCAAACCGAAAATTTCGGTTTCTAAACTTTTAAAACCTAAACCAAACCAAATGGTTCGGTTTCGGTTTTTTCGGATTCGGTTTTTCGGTGTTAATGGTGTTAACGGTGTTAACGGTTTTTTTTGCTCACCCCTACATTTGGGGACACATCTGATTACATGAAGTCAATGGGCAATCATCTAATCTCCACAGCCTCTAAAACGCATCCACCCATTTTTTGTTGTGGATAAAACATAATTGGAGTAGCTTTCACTTTTATATTACCCAAAAATAGTCCTTTGTCCAGTGATCTTTTCAATTTTAATTTCAAACTATTATCTTGAGGATCACATGATTACACTGGATTGACTTCATGCAGATGGGTGAAGCAGCTGTTTCTCTTGCTAATATGGCATCCATTGTGAGATATCTAGAAAGATTATAACAAGTTATCATAAGACAACATGAACAAGAAATACCCACAATCAAGTAACCAGTCATGTCAAGTATGTAAAGCAAACAAGTGACCACACTGAGATTGTCCATGCCAATGCATGATATTTTTGGATTTTTTCCATTTTTTTAGTTAGTCATTATACAAATGTGTCAATGGATGTGTGCACAATTATACTCACATCCTCAAATATCACACAAGCCAAGAGACTTCCTTAGAGAGGAAAATCTCACATGATCTAATGCCTTTAATTGATTTTCAGTACCAACAAATTCCAGACACACTGTTTTTTACTCTACAAGATCCCTTATGAGATGGAGTCTAATATCAATATGCTTGATTTTGGAGTGTTGGATAGGGATATGTCTAATGCACTTTTGTTATCACAGAAGGCAGTAAGAATTTTGCTACTTAATTCATAATCTTTAAGCATTTGATTAATCCATAGTAGTTGTGTGCAACAACTTCCAAGGGCAATATATTCAGCCCCAGTTGTTGAGAGGGACACACAGTTCTGCTTTTTACTATACAAAGAATCAAGGTTATTTCCTAGATAAAAGCATGCTCATGTGGTGCTCTTTCTATCATCACTATTGCCTACCCAATCAGAATCACTATAACCTACCAAGTTAGTGTTTGTCTCTTTGAAATAATGTAACCCTAGGTTGGTAGTCCCGCTTTCTACTACTAGCATGCACTAGCTTTTGATGCCACAAATTGACATCATTCACTTTAGTGCTTAGGCAAGACAAATTGTCACCAAACTGGTAACAATTGTCAACAGATCTGGGGCCTGTAAACACACACTTGTTAGATTTGTCAAACACCTCACACACTTTCTTATCAAACTATACATGAAGGTCAACATCACACAACTAACTGATGCAGATTTGGTTTGCCTTAAGACCTTCTACATGGTAGACATTGCGCAATTTTGGGAGACCCTTAATGTCACGACCCTGAACCTAGGCACCAGTTTGGTCACACATGGAGCACGTGGGGGGTGGGGTGCATTGCATCTCATATTATGCATTATATGGTATTTGGAGTTGTTAAGGGTTTATTTGAATATTTTGGCTAATTTACGTGATTTTAGATGTTATTAAATTAATATTAAATATATAATGTCTAAATGAAAGAAATGGGAAATTGTGTAGTAAAGTTATAATACTTGAAATTTTAAATGAAATATTATAAAAAGTATTGAGGAGCTTAGGTGTAAAAATAAGTATAAGGGGTTGGTTGTAGTTATTCTATTCTTGGAGGAGCTTAGTTGGAAATTCCTTTATATAAATCCTTTCCAAGGCTTCTCCCAGAAGCTCATTCTCTCCCTCAGTTCCTTTCATCCTACGTTTCATCCAACCTAGGGTTACCTTCAGAAAATTATATCAAATCAACCGTCAATCCGTTCCTGGTTTTGATTTCATATTATTGATCAGGGAGTCGAGTGGATCATTTAGAGCCGATCAAAGTTAATATTATTTTCGACCTATTTTTGGTAAGTTATTATAATTATGTTCAATAATTGTTTATCCCAAGTGAAATGATGTTATTATGTGATATAAATGAGTTTTGGAAAGTTTAGATCATCTACTTGGGTGTTTGAAATGGAAAGAAAATGAGTTGGGCTGAACTTTGATGTCATGGCCTTAGGAATTGGTTTGAAAATGATAGAGTTATTGTTTATATATGTTATATGGCATGGAGGGAGTATATTTAAGGGTTTAGAACTCAGGTATACTGATGTTGGGTTACTTGGTAATAGCTGGAAATGAGAGCATGTGGTTATTCTTGCCTTTGCTGATGTTGTTCAGCATCAGTAGCCAAATCTGGGCAAGGGCACGACTCGTGCCCTGGAGCACGAGTCATGACCGTTGGTTTTCACTCGTATGTGGTAGTCGTGACACTTAAGGCACTCATGCGGGGGTTGGGCACGAGTCGTGCCAATGGGCACGAGTCGTGCCAATGGGCACGAGTCGTGCCCAGGACTGATTTTTGGTACCAAGTTTGCAAGTATGTAGACCTAAGCAACTTAGTACGGAATTGATTCCTCTATGACTATAACTCTAGTACAACAGTAGTACTATACAATGGAGTCTTAAATGGCCCAAACTGATAAAGGGAAGGTCTTTAAATATTGTCCTGAAAATGGTTGAAAGGCGTTATGGAAACTGTAACCAAAGTTGACAAAACTTGGAAAATTGATATGAAACCTTTATATAAGGTGTTTAATATCACAACATGGATATGTAAGGCTTACTTGATATACATTGTACCAATATGTGATTGCATATTCATGGTTGATTGTGCACATTGTGTTTAAATACATGTTGCACTACTTTATTGGTTTGAACATGAGTAATATGCCATGTTGTTGGTTTGGCATTATTCAATAGTGTTTCAGTGTAAGTTGCACTATTGTGATGGTGTAGCATGAGTAGCATTACCATGTTATATATGAACTGATGTTATGGGTATAGTGGGATACAATCAAGTATAGATTTGTTCTATAAGTGATTGAATTGCATTATACCTATGATTAGGCCCGTCTGTTGGCCACAGTCGTGGGATTGGCCACTGCTGTATCGTGCCAGAAGCCTTACAGATAGCTGGGAGTATTACGTTATATTTGTGACTGGGCCCGTCTGTGGTTAGAGACGTGGGATTGGCCACTTCTGTTTTGTGCCAACCGTCTTACAGATAGTTGGGAGTCTTATATGTTTTGTATGACTTATTGGTCAGGCGGGAAAGGTAAAATGAGGTAACGTAATATGTTTACCGCTTTCCCAATGTGATTATGAGCAACCTGATTATGTGTTGCATATTATATGGCATATTGTTGCATCCATAATAGCTTACTGAGATTTATTCTCACCCCTTCTCCCTTTATTGTTTTAGATCCCGCTGAGACAGGAGGACCGGACCGGTGAGGCCGGAGAGGAGTTTGGACATCTTTTGGGTTGTCAGGGTATGTTGTGGTTTGGGAGTTGGGGGTCGTGGTTGATGTTATTCTTTTGGGAAGTTTTGTATATAAAACTTTTATAAACATGTTTTCAGGTTGTTGTGTTGTAATTAAACCTGGCAGTTGGTTTTGTTTCAAAGTTGGCTTGTGTAAGCCTTTATATTTGTACTATTTGTACTTAAACAGGTTATAACTTGTTAAAGTAGGTTTATATATCACCTCCAAGTAGAGAGGTTATTTTGATGTTGATTTTAAAAGGGTGTTATACTTTTCAAGTTAATCTAATTTTTTTTTTTAGAAAAAGGTATTTTGGGGACCCTCTAGCTGGGGACACGAGTCTTAGGTCCCGGAGTTGGGGAGGACCTCACACTTAACATCTAGGGCCCCTTTTCCCAATGATTTTTCACTGTGCACCACCACCAAAGTTTACCTTCCCCCATTGATTAATTTATAATCAGTTAAGGCATCCTGATTCCCAGACATCATCACTCACTTATGGGGCCTGTAAACACACACTTGTTAGATTTGTCAAACACTTCACACACTTTCTTATCAAACTTTACATGAAGGTCATCATCACACAACTCACTGATGCTGATTAGGTTTGCTTTAAGACCTTCTACATGGTAAACATTGTGCAATTTTGGGAGACCCTTAATATCTAGGGTCCCTTTCCCAATGATTTTTCCTTGTGCACCACCACCAAAGTTTACCTTTCCCCCATTGATTAATTTATAATCAGTTAAGGCATCCTGATTCCCCGTCATATGCCTAGATCATCCACTATAAAATATCAATAACCAGTGAAACTACTCTTGAGGGAAGAGTAGACTACATTACAGGTTGCACTTGATTTTACAACCCATTTGGTTTCAATCTTCTTTTTATGGTGCACATGTTGTTGTGCACTCGGATGTGTGCCAGGATGTGTACACATTCTGTCATACATCTGAAATTTGTTCACATAACTGTAGACACCCCGATCACGCACCCCTCGATAAATCTTTTTATTGGTCTAAACCCTTGCAATTGACCTAAAAGGCTCGATTTGGTCGCGCGGGAAGTTCGTTTGCTTATCGGTGCATGATATGGAAAATTGGAGTCCAGATTCTTAATCAGGACAAAAAATTGAGTAAACGGACATATTTACAAAAATACGGACCTTAGGACTAGACGTAGCCGGTTCAGTTGAACCGGCGGTTAGCCGGTTTAAACCGGCGGTTTTCAACCTCCTATACACCAAACCGAAACCGAACCGTGTAACCGCCATAACCGGTTACGGTTTTCCGGTTTGACCGGTTTCAACGAATTTTTTCTCAAATAATCCTTTTTTACTTTTTTATTTACCAAAATGACTCACTGTTCAAACTATTGCCCAGAATGTCCACTTTTTTGAAACTCGCTACACCGTGTAGCGAGTTTGACTAGGGTTTGTCAAAACTCGCTACACCGTGTAGCGAGTTTAGGGTAATTAATATTGACCGCTTGGAAATTAATTAGGGCAATTCGCTACACGGTGTAGCGAGTTTGACCCTTTTTTTTCTTATTTTATTTAATTCTTCTCTTCTCTTCTTTCTTTCTTTCTATATATATATATATATATATATATATATATATATATATATATATATATATATATATATATATATATATATATATATATATTATTTATATATATATAAAATAATAAATAAGAAAGAGGAAGTCCTTTAAAAGTCCTCTCACTAAGAGAGGTCCCAAAGGAACTTGAAAAACAATGAAGATGAATCATCTATTTATAGTGGAAGAAGATTTGAAAAATGTAGGATACATCTATGTGGGAAATATACAAAAATATTTAAATTTAGAGATGGTGGAAAAAACAAAAATTTCATTTTTCAAATATTCACATGGATCATTATCCAAGCAACATCTTCACCATTAAATGCATCACATCCAATGGTCCAAATTCATCCCATAAAAACAAAAACACACTTTCATTTGATTGGCCCTTTAATATTCACATGAATTATCAATAAATCAATCTATACCATTAATCTCACTCAAATCCAATGGTCCTAATTCATCATTATATATATATATTTCTTTTAATATTATATACTATTAAAAGAAATATATATATATAATGATGAATTAGGACCATTAGATTTGAGTGAGATTAATGGTATAGATTGATTTATTGATAATCCATGTGAATATTAAAGGGTCAATCAAATGAAAGTGTGTTTTTGTTTTTATGGGATGAATTTGGATCATTGGATGTGATGCATTTAATGGTGAAGATGTTGCTTGGATAATGATCCATGTGAATATTTGAAAAATGAAATTTTTGGAGGCAAATGAAATTTTGTTTTTCCCACCATCTCTAAATTCAAATATTTTTTGTGTTTCCCACATAGATGTATCCTACATTTTTCAAATCTTTCTTCTACTATAAATAGATGATTCATCTTCATTGTTTTTCAAGTTCACTGGGAACTCTCTTAGCTGAGAGGACTTTTTAAAGGGACTTCCTCTTTTCTTATTTATTATTTTATATATATATATAAATAATATATATATATATATATATATATATATATATATATATATATATATATATATATATATATATATATATATATATATATATATATATATATAGAAAGAAAGAAAGAAGGAAGAGAAGAGAAGAATTAAATAAAATAAGAAAAAAAAGGGTCAAACTCGCTACACCGTGTAGCGAATTTAAATAGGTTTGACCAAACTCGCTACACGGTGTAGCGAGTTTAGGTTAATTAAATACCCTAATTAATTTCCAAGCGGTCAAACTCGCTACACGGTGTAGCGATTTTCAAAAAAATGGACATTCTGGGCAATAGTTTGAACAGTGAGTCATTTTGGTAAATAAAAAAGTAAAAAAGGATTATTTGAGAAAAAATTCGGTTTCAACCTTGTTTTTTTTTCAAATTAGTTTTTTAACAGAAATTTTAACAGATTTAAAAACAATTAAGGAAAAATTTAAATTTCTAACAGTTTTTGAATAAAAAAGTTAACATTTTGACAGTTTTTTGAGAAAATAGTTAACTTTTTAACAGTTCCTGTTAAGTTTTTGAAAAAAGTTAACTTTTTTTTTTTTCAATTTTTTTTGGATAATTAAGACTATTTTAGACTTTTGTTTACAACATACATTTTTTGCAAAAAGTTTTATAAAAAAAGTTATGAATTTTGAAAGAAATAAAACTTAACAGTTTTTTGAAAAAAGTTAACTTTTAATTTGTTTCATTTTTTTTTTTTGGATAAATAAGACTATTTTAGACTTTTGTTTACTACATACATTTTTTGCAAAAAGTTTTATAAAAAAAATTATGAATTTTGAAAGAAATAAAACTTAACTTTTTAAAAAGAAACGATAGTATATAAAAGAAAAAAAGGACGGTACCCTTAAATTTTATTAATTAAAATTAAATTACAAAGAGGGGGACAACCAACCTCACCCTTTCAATTTCAACTTGTTCTTCTTCCTCATTTTGTTGAATATTTGGATTTTGATGATCAATATCATCGTTGGGGGAGGAAGAACCAACAACGGACTTGCCTAAATTGCTTCTTCTTTGATTTCTAGCCATTTGTGTAAGATAAAATGAAGTTTGAAAACGAAACGGAGCTTAAAAATGGATGAAAATGAAGAAAAACACTAATTTCATTAGAAAACTAACTGAAAATGGGATAATATTTAACTGAAAATTGGGTGAGAGTGAGAGTATATGTGAATATTTGAGATTAGAAGAGAAAGAGTAGAGAAAAATAATATGAAAATAAAATGGGAGGAGGGAGGTGATATTTATAATTAGTTTTAAAGTCAAAATGTTTTTTTGGTTAGGATCTGTTAGAATCCGTTATTGGAAAGGGGGGGATAGACTGATCAACTAGCCGTTGGGCCCTTGGGGGGAACAAAGTAGCCGTTAGGCTCCAAGCTTCAGTGCCCGCCCTAACCTCTTCAGCGTCCGCCCAAGAGCTTCGGCCAGTTTGTGCGGCCACCATTCCCACTTGTGCGGCCGCTGTAGTGTCACGGCCCAAGTCAGCGCCCACCGCCCAGCCCAAACCAAACCAACAAGGAAATAACGGTCATATGACCGTTATATTTGAATTTAAATGCCGGTTAAACCGGCGGTTAACCGTCGGTTTTAATCGGTGGTTTACCAGTTTTCAATTTTCTCAAACCGAAACCGAACCTCGCTAACTCCAGTTTCGGTTAAACCAGTTCCGGTTAACCGTTTTGCCCGGTTTTGACCGGCCAAACCGGCCGGTTTGCCGGACCGGTTAAAAAAGAGGCCACGTCTACTTGGGACCCCGGATCGAGGCCCGTAACGTAAAAACAGTCCTTTACCGACCATTTTGTGCATTAAAAATCATATTGTGATATTCCTTGCTCATTAACGAATTTCAGATATACCATATCGACCGCAAAATTATTTCAAGCAACTTTAACGTTTGGCTCGTGGACAACCGAGACTCCGGAGCACGCGCATCCGAACAGTTGTGGAGCAAAACAGTGCAAGAATTTGGTGAAAACTGTCTAAATATGAGTAGAGTAGCTTGGTAGGCCATTCTACCCTGTCAAAGCAGATAAGAGGTGCCCTTGTCCTCCATACGGCCTGTCCCTGCCTGCAATAATCTGGAACAACCCGATCTATATATGGCTTTCAAATAATCTGATCCTCAGTGAGTGACGCTAGTTGATCCGATAGGCACGTAAGTTATATGCGTTAACATTCAAATGCGATAGGGACCCAGTCCACTTGAAAAGATTAAAAAAAAATACAATTTAAACAAATCTAGATAAATACAATATCATTTAAACAAATCAGATAAATATAATATAATTTACACAAATCAGAGTGTTTGTAGTATACCTACACCCCAATGAACTATCGGGTAAGTTCGATTGCACATCCTGGTCTCCACTAACCACTATTGGCTGTGTGGGCAACAACCTCTCCCATGCCCAAAGTTGTTTGTATTATAAACAAATTATATAAATACAATATAATTTAAAACATAAATAAAACGAAACATATATCAAAAAATATACTTATCATACCTGCACAATAGAGAGAAATCCACTACAATTACTGGTGCCGGGCAAAGTCGCAGTACACATTTCCCAATAAAGAAAAGCCAAAGCAGCACTACCGCAACTATAATCATGTATCATCTCTATATCTCTAAAAAGTGGGAGATACATAAACTTCACCTTATGAATGTACGCTCGCCGAAAAATAATAAATGAGGAGTCGCCACGCCATTTTTAAGGAAACATTGAAAACCTTTGAAAAGAGAAAATGGGTTCGGGGGTCAGATTACGTGTTGGGAAGAACCGAGAGTTCACCCAACAGGCCTCGTTTGTAAACGAGTCTTTCTATGTTCAACATCCAAAATATTCAAGAGTGTGTGCAATTTTTGTGTGACAAGATATATGATGAAATGCATATAAGTGCTTTGTTTTATTGATCAACGGAGGAATTACAACTTGTGAGCCATTTACTCCGGGAGGCCACGTACCAGATTACAATGAAATGAACAACTTACAACTGAAATGGACCAGCTGCAAAGTGGTTACATGTGTCGCGTGACACGGGACCTGGGATGGTCAAGTGTGTCGCGTGACACACCATACCAGTTTGCAGAGATCTTACAAAGTTGGGATTACAAAGGAAACCAAAGGACGATCTCAACCAAAATCAACAGATTACAAGGCCACGAGATGACAGAGATCAACACAATCACTTCAAATGAGTGTGGATATTGAGGATCCACACTCTACTTTGAGTGACAAGTAAACTAGAGGAACAAATTACAACTGAAATGATGGTCTCTGCAGAGTGGCTAGTTATGTCGCACTACACAGGACCTGGAGTGGCCAATTGTGTCGCGTGACACATGTTACCTCTCTGCAGAGACTTTACAATTTGAAATCAGATTCAATAGAGACCCAATCAGATCCAAATAGAACACCAACTCAACTCATAATACCATAAATCAGCAACGGATTGACCAAAGGGGTGTGGATATGGGGAGATCCATACTCCCATGGCAAACAAACCACAATTATAATGAGATCAAACCATGAACATGAAATTAAACTAAGCATATGAATTAAACAGAGAGATGGCGATTGCCACTTGATAATCAGAGCGGATGGAGCTTGATTATCAAGTGGATGAATAGAGATTGCAATGAACAAGCAAAATGGCAAATATGAGAGAGGAGGAAGGGAGTTGTTACCCTTGTAGATCCACGTTCTCTATACCAAGTCAGTATAGGGAACCTTCAATCAGCTTCAGGATGTGGATTCGAGCACAGATGGAGTGCTGGCCTTGGATCTTCAGTGATATGAAATGTATGAAGGTAGATGGGTGGAGTGTGTATGAGAGATGAGAGAATTCAAAGGAATTGGTGGGTGTTGTGTGTGTTTTGGGAGACAGAGGGGCTTCTGGGCGTATTTTGGCAGTGTAACAGTAGGGAGTTGGAAAAGGGATCGTCAATGGTTTGTGAGAGAGAGTGGATTTGCTGGGTTTGTGTCTACTCCGGAGTGAATTGGGTAGAGTGACTCTCAGTTCGTGAAAGAGCGCCAGAGCTAGTAGGTGTGGTGATCGGAATTTGTTGGTGAAGCGGTGGTGGTGAACGGTTTAGGGTCTGGAACAGGGAAGAAGACGTCGATGGTTAGAGAGAGAGAGGGAAAGAACTGGTGAGGAAGAGGTTGTTGTGTTTGGCGTTGTTGGAGGGCGATGCAACCGGTAGGTGTAATGATCGTAATTGGTTGGCGAGGCGACGGTGGTGAATGGAGAGAGAGGGAAAGCTGATTTGGGGAGACTAGAGAACGGTGATGGGCGATTGAGGTTGGAGGTAGAGAGATAGAGAACGGTGAGGGAGATTGAGGTTGGAGGTAGAGAGATAGAGAACGGTGAGGGAGATTGAGGGGGACTTGGGTCGCCGACGAATGGGTTTAGAGAGAGGGGACTGGTGAGGAAGACGATTAACGATTAGAGAGAGAAGGCTCTCTGAAAAAAATGTTTAGAGAGAGAGAGAGAGCGAGTAGATAGAGCCCCCTTTTTCTTCCTTCGTCAAAATGAGAAAATTGTTTATTTAACGCTGACTGAGAATTAGCTTGTGGTGTCGCACGACCCACCAAGCCATAATCGCTTATTTTATAGAAACATGCCAGGTGGCGGTTCTGGACCCTTCTTGGGTTAATTCCCAACAGGTTCAAACCGAATAATTCCCTATGGGTCCTTCCTTAGCGAGAAACTTATAAAAAACTCCCGAAAGTCTCGGAATGGATCGAAAATTTACCAAAACGCTCCCTAGCGCACTTTTATTGAGTAAAAGGCACTTTTATTGGGTCGTGAGTTGGATTGGGGTACTCACACCTTATTAATAGTTGCGTTCAGGCATTATAATCGACTCGAGGGCTGCCAATATGTACGCATGTGTATACCTAATGACCAAATCTTGTGTCGCATTTTCTGGAAGCTGACCAAAATGGGGAAACTAACTTAGAAGCCACTTAAGATTCAACAACCCTGCTTCTATCTTACTCTCCAGTGGTCTAACACCTAATAACTCCTCACATAAGTCGCACCAACCCTGAAGCAACCTCGTGGTGTCAGAACAAGTAACATGAAGTCCATCAATCGGTAACCCTAACAACATACCCATATCCTCTAAACTAACGATCATCTCACCAATAGGAAAGTGAAAACTGTGGGTTTCCTGACGCCATCGCCAACCAACGCTGTAAGCAAACCCCAATCATACATGATTTTCCCTAACTTGTAAACCCCGTAAAATCCTGCTACTACTAGTCTCTCCTGGATCCTCGCGTCCAACACTTTCGGCAGAGTCGAACCACGACGAAAAGATAACTCCTCAACATGTTATACGACACAGATGTATTCAGTTCGATGCTTATCCTATAATCTCAAAATATTTCGTTACAAAGGACCCGGATCCACAAATGGCTCAAGAAGCTCTCTATGTTGATGTTTTATATTCATCTGTAACACAAAACACAAAATTGAACAAATTTAAAACACATAGATATCAGTAGAAAGCCAAGAGACAACCATCAGGTCTAAAAAGAAGAAAGACAACTATTATGAAGCATATTTCTACATTCATCTGTAACATAGTAACACAATAGACAAAATTGATCAAATTTAAAACTCAATTTAATAAAAATGCTAACTAAACTAACGAAAAACATAATTGAAATAACGAAAACCCTAACTTAACTAACGAAAAACCTAAATAAACTAACAAAAATACTAATTTAATCAACAATACCATAGAAATAAAGAATAACTAATTAAGTAAAAAGAATAACTCATAAATCAATCAATTCAAAAATCCTATGTTGAATTCATTTCAAAAACCTTCAAATCAATTAATTTCGAAAATCCTATGTTGAAATAATGCTAAATTGATTCAAAATATAGGAGAGAGCATGAAATCAAGGACTTACACTAGCGAATTTGAAGTTGTTACTGCAAATCACGAGTTATGATCTCTGTTCTTTGACATTCCAGTTTCTCCCTCTCTTTGTGTCGTTAATTTGGGCTAGTTAGTATGATTTGTCTGTGTGTGTTATACAAAAAAAAAAAAAGCTTCTCTAAACTCGATATTGGGAATAGCGAGTCTTTAAATGAACTCGCTAGTTCAAGTAGTGAGTTTACCTTTGTATTTAAACTAATTACAATCTTAATTAGCTAATCATTTATTCCTAGCAAACTAGCTATTAACAGTAGCGAATTCAGATTTTAAAAGGGAATATTTTGAGAAAAAAAAAATTAATATAATGATATATAACACAGAACATCAACGACTACAATTCAAAAAAATTCCTAATTTTCACGACCAGAGTACAATTTAAAAAGCTACAAAATACTTATTACAAGCCTAATTGTTGAGCAACAAAGTATTGCATACCTAACGGGCCTTGGCCCAGTGGTATCATGGTGATTTCCCGAAGGGGAGGTCGCCGGTTCGAATCCCCCCAAGGGGATTCTTGGGGCTTAATTTCCTACCTTGGTTTCAGGGTCCTTAGGAGCTCCCCGGGGCACATCCGTGCAGTTAAGGAAGCGGCATTGCTGGACTTGTATCCTCAGTGTGGGGAGTTCAAATCTTGGCAGGTGCAAAGCTGGAGCAGCCATTTGGTGTTGTAAGAGTGATGTAAATGCCTCTTTGGCAGGAGCAGCTGGAGCAGCCATTTGGTGATGTAAGAGTGATGTAAATGCCTTGTAGGAGGGCTCCCTTGGGGCTCTGGAGTATAAGGGGTGCTGCCACCCTGGCTGCATAGGGCACATCCCGCGATTTACCTCCGCCAGTATACTGTGGGGCCGGTACCTGGTGGTCCAGGATTAGTCCGTGGGCGAGAGCCAGGTATCGAAAAAAAAAAAAAAAAAAAAAAAAAAAAAAAAACAAAGTATTGCATGGGTTAACTGACACAATGATAAAGAGTGTAAAACATTTGGGTCTAATTTGGGCGCCTCTGTCTCTGGTTCACATATTTTTGGCATTTACAAATATGATAAAACTAAATAGGAAGTTTGTAAGAATTTAATTTGCATTTTGGGGCTGTCCGACAAAAGAGAAACGGATTGGATCTTTTAAGAAATAAAGAGTGAGTGAGGGACCGGATAACACTCTAAATTTAAGAAAGTAAACCCGATGTGACAAATCGGTGGCGGGGATCCAAAACAGCCCAAATGCTTGCATTCCCGTTGGCGACCTCGCCGGTGATATGACGACGTTGGACTACTTCCGCTGCACATGGAAAATGTGCGACTGGAGTAATGGTGGATGATCGGCAAATTTCTCCGATATGGTTGAAACTACCCATGAGGTTTGCTTTAATCTCGTCTGCATTTGAGATTTTAGGTTTTCAATTTTAGATTAAACCACAATGCTTTGATTAGATTCATTGAATTGTTTTTGTGCATTTATTATTTATATAATTTGATTCACCAGAATGTCAAAATCATTCTCCTTTCCGTTTGTACCAAAATAAATAAATAATAATGATAAAATAAATATTAGTGTGAACTACACTACTTTTATTTTGTTTTTTAATGCAAATAGTACAACTTGATTGATTGTCGATAAATTCAGAATTTTAATGCCAGCCAACAATTAACAAATAATTGTTATGTTCGTGGTATTTGACGCCTTATAGTCAACGCAAAAAAGAGTCACTGTATTAAACTCCATATCCAGCACTTGAGTCTTTCTTTGAGCCTGTGTTGCAATATTCTTGAAATTCTGCCAGATCCATTGTCACCTCGATTCTGGGTCGAAAAAAATGCTATCATTGCTAAGAGAGCAATTGTTTCGTCGTTTCTCTCTTGCTGAGATTCAATTAGGCACCCAAAACTTTGATGATGAGCTGATAATTGGACAAGGTGGATTTGGAAAGGTTTACAGAGGCACCCTCGAAGATGGGTCAGGTGATTTGACTATTGTTGCTGCCATTAAGCGGTTAGATTCCAGGTCCAAGCAAGGAGCGCCTGAGTTTTGGGCCGAAATTGAGATGCTTTCTAGGTTAAGGCATTGTCATTTGGTGTCCCTGATTGGTTATTGCAATGATGAAGATGAGATGATACTTGTGTACGAGTTAATGCCTCATGGCACCCTTGCTGATCACCTGCACAAAGTTGGAACTCCTCGTTTATCTTGGTTGCAGCGACTCAAGATATGCATAGGTGCGGCTCGTGGTTTGGACTACTTGCATACTGGTAGCGGTAGCCTTCATGGAGTCATCCACCGTGACGTAAAAACATCAAATATTTTATTAGATGATAACTGGGATGCTAAAATTTCTGATTTTGGGTTATCTAAAGTAGGCCCAAAAAATCAGCCATCGACTTTTGTTAGCACTGCGGTAAAAGGCACTTTTGGATATGTGGATCCAGAGTATTTCTTGACTGGAAGATTAACCAGGAAATCGGATGTCTACGCATTTGGAGTGGTATTACTCGAGGTGTTATGTGGGAGACGTGCTGTGGATAGAAGTCTTGATGAAGAGCAATGGGGTTTAGCAGGCTGGGCTCAAGAGTGTATCAAAGATGGAAGACTAGAACAGATTGTTGATTTTAGTCTTGGGGGTCAAATTCTACTAAATTGCTTGAAAGAGTTTGCCCAAATTGCAGAATCATGCTTGCATAGCCGTCCAGAGAAACGTCCTACAATGGCTGAGGTTGTGGTAAAGCTTGAATTTGTACTGGCATTACAAGAGAGTCCTAATTATCCCGAGTCTGGTGATTCTGAACCCCCAACCAGAAAAATCATATTCATCAGAAAGATTCTAAAGTTATTCTTTCCCTGCATCGGTATGAACTCTATCAAACCTAAATTCATCATAGCTCTTGTGCTCTGTGTGTGAGTATACATAAATTTTAGCAGAAGATTTGAACTTTAGTGCATAAAATATGCTCTGTATGAGCATGTGGATATACAAACATATAAATGGCACATTATATTCTGAAAGATGCAGGGAGACAGTTCATATTAACTTATTCCTTTGCCATCAAATAAATCTCTTTAGTCATTCTTTTCAAATTTTGAACATCAAGTAATAAGTATTGCAAAGAGCTTCTGAATGAAGTAGATAATGACACTGTGAAGACCGAGGAAGCTCAGTCTGTTTTGTGTTTATATTTTCAGATACAGCTGTTGCAAACTCAATTTCTTGAGAAGACTGAATAGGTTAAAGGTCTGTTATATTATGCACTACCATCAAGCATTCGATAAGTAAGACATAATTGCACTATGAAGACTGCTGTGCATTGATGATATTCTCCCTCCGTCCCACCCTAAAAGGCACAAAATTGGTCTTGTATATGGGAATTAAGAAAAGTATATACTCCCTTTGTCCCATCTGTAAAGGCACAAAATTGAACTTGCACGGAAATTAAATAGAGTGTATAGTAGGGTAGGGAATAGTAAGTGGATAGTTATTATGAGTATGACAAGTGGGTCCCGTGAATAAAGAAGTATTAAAAAGTTTCCATTTTTGGAGCGTGCCTTTTAAAATAGGACACCAAAAATGGAATTTTGTGCCTTTTCGAGTGGCGCGGAGCAATAGTGGAGCAAGTGTCGTGAGTATGAAAAGTGATGTAGGAGAGAGAAAGTGGGGTAGAAAATAGTAAGTGGATAGTTATTGTCAGTATGACAAGTGGGTCTCATGAATAAAAAAGTATTAAAAAGTTTCCATTTTGGGAGTGTGTCTTTTTAAATGGGACACCCAAAATGAAAATTTGTGCCTTTTTGGGTGGGTCGGATGGAGTATTCTTTTGATGCTTGGGATAGAGTATTATTCTCGACATAATGTTGAAAGTTTAGCTTATACAACCAACTCTAGAACTTTTTTGGTTAAATCATGATTATATCAAGCCCCATGGCCCCTTCACTAAAATTGGCATACTGTATAAATAAATGTTAACTTGTACAAATGTTAACCAGGTTAGTTCGTATAGATAATGTAGCTGTATGATGAATTTAAAATATTTATAATGTAATAATTTATGGAATGCATGTTGTATGGGTAGATGGGCACGGCGACTGTATGCAAAAGGTCAAGACATGCATTGAAATGAACTGGCCAATGATATATACACTAGCGAGGACAGCTTATCCTAGTTGTCTTTTTCTTCAAGCGAAATGAATGGAATATGTTCAATTTAAAACTTTGGGTGTGTATTAAACATATATGAGTAGGCTGCGGTATTTCAAAAGAACTTGATTGACAAACATGAGCCGCTGCGATGTCCCCGTTGCTCCTTGAAGAGTCCAGGGGCGGTTCCAGCGCCCGTATCCGTAGATTGGTTCACGATGACGCCCACGACTTTTGGCCTCGGAAGGTGGTGCCAAAGCAGCGTCTACCTCGGGAGGAACACAAAACAAGGCTGCAGATTAAGGGTGCGGGGAGCCCCGCTATAACCCGGCGTAAGAATCGATCGGTGTATTGTGTATAAACCGATGGAAGCTCTCAGAGAGAAAGTTTAGAGAGTATGTGTTGTATGTGTAAAATGAGAGAATGAGAGCTTACCTTTGCTTTGGAGGGTTATAGTATATATAGGGTGAGAGAGTGCTAATGTGGCACTTTATGAGGGGTCTCAATGTAAATATTTGGTATATGTATACTCCCTCCGTCCCACTTCATTTTAGACCAAAAAAAAGGGCACAACTATTAAGGAATACTAATAAAATAAAAGAAATGTGTGGTAGAAAATGAAGAGAGAGAATGAGTGGGGTAAATAGTAGTGTTGGTTGAATAAATTGAGTGGTGGAAAATGAAGAGAGAGAATGAGTGGTGGGGTAGAGTGAATATAAAATTATAAATATTTTGCCATTTTGGGAAGTATCAATTGAAGTGGGACGGACCAAAAAGGAAATAAGTATCAATTGAAGTGGGACGGAGGGAGTATATGGGATATATTTGGCTGTTTTGGATTGTATTAATGTATAAGTGTATGTATAAATATATAACTGAAAAGTCAGGGCTCATCAATAGCCCCCTACTCCAAGTGATGATTATTTATGGTCGAAGCGAGGAGTACGATTTAGGTAGAGTGGCTTGAGTATATATTTATGGGCCGGAGCTCGGAGCTCGCCGGATTGGCTTGAATCCCTGAGGTGGGAGCACAGGAGATTGAGGTCTACAGTGAGAGAAGGTGGCGGTAGGAGCTGCTTTATCTCGATCGTGAAATTTGGAAGTATTAGCACGATCTCGTGGATTCTGATGCAGATCTGCGTCACTAGTCCCTGTTCGTCGGAGAGGGAGAGAAGGTGGCAACGACAAGCCGCTTTTATCTCGGCCGCCCTCTCTTGGAGTCACGAGAGGCCAGGAGTCACAGAGACTTGGGTCGCGGGGTAGGAGTCACGGGGACTAGGAGTCACGAGGTAGAGTCGCGAGGCTGGAGTCACGAAGGCCCAGGAGTCACGGAGGACTAGGAGCCGTGGAGGGTAGGAGTCACTTGAGAGGGCCCAGGAGCCGTGGAGGTGGAGTCGGAGGACAGGAGCCCGTGGAGGTGCTGGGAGCCACGGAGGTGAGTCATGGGATGGGAGCCGTGGAGGTGGAGTCGCGGAGGCCCAGGAGCCGTGGAGGTTTAGGAGCCGTGGAGGGGAGCACGGAGGCTGGAGTCACGGGACTTTAGGAGTCACAGGAGTCGCACTGAAGGCCCAGGAGTCGCGGAGGAGGCCCAGGGCCATGGAGGTAGGAGTCACGGAGGACTAGGAGCCGTGGAGGCCGGAGTCACGGGAGTAGGAGCCGTGGAGGCTGAGTCACGGAGACTAGGAGCCATGGAGGAGGCTGGTGAGCCACTGAGGTCAGCCACGGAGGGAGTCGCGGACTAGGGACTAGGCCGTGGAGGGTGGAGAGCGGCGATCCGCCTATAAACGCCAAAGATGGCCAGGAGATTTCCGGATATAGGTGGGAGAGCACCATAAAATAAGCGTAGATCCCGGAGGTAGTTTGAATAAAGCTCTCGGAGATTCCAGAGTAGATAAAGCGGGCACGTAGCAGTGGATGAATATCGATAATAAGAAGGGCGAGCCCCAGTCATTGAAACTCGAATATGCATAAACCTGCAGGTAGTTTCAAATATATTTGCCAGAAGGCTTATTGGCGCGTAAATATTTAGCTTGTCGGCTTTATAGAATTTTTCTATGAGGATATCGGCTTTGATATTAGTTTGTTGTTTGATCTTTGCCGTAGGCTTATTGGATATTTGCCGTAGGCTTATGGTTGGATCTTTGCGTAGGCTTATTGGATCTTTGCCGTAGGCTTATGGTTGGATCTTTGCCGTAGGCTTATTGGATCTTAATTGCTTTCGTCTTTTAAGTTTGTTTTGAGTGTTCGCAATTTTTGAGTACCACTAGTACTTGCATTCTTGCTCTTTCTCCGAGCGTTTTTGACTTGCAATTAAACTTTATACTCTCATTTCCTGCGGTCAAAAGCTTAATAGGCCCTTTGCGCATTTTTGAGTTTTCCTAACTCTTTATTCAAAATCACTGGATTTTTCGTGAGAGTCGACCTTATTCTTCTATGATCGCGTTTGTTTAGCCTTGTGGCAAACTTTGAGGCCTTAACCTCGTTTGTCTGTTTGGCTTTGTTAAACTAGTTTGATCACTCTCATCCATTTACACTTATTCCCGACCTTGCGGTGTGGTGTAAGTCAAAAGTAGCAGGCAAGCATACTTTTCATGGGGCGTACGAGAAAGGTGGCGCGTGAGGCTATTGTCTCGCAACGAAAGGTAGGAGCATATTTTAGCATAGAGGCCGCTTTAACCCACTGGCATCTGTATCCCCTTATTGGAGGTTCTCACTTATTTGACCACTTTATTCAAAACTCCCTAGGGTTTTCGTGAGGGTCTCGTGGCGATACGAGTGAACGGGCTTATATGTAGGCACTTTGTCGTATACGAGCATGCGAGTAACGGCCACTAACGAGGTCCTTCGCGCAATTAGTGAGTCGGACTTGAGTCATTGTCCCAGCTAGAATCCGTAGGTACGGGCATCATGGCCTTTGTACCTACGTTCATCTATATCCACTTATTTTTGGTGGTGTCACGCGGGCGGAGAGAGTATCACTCCGCGATCATGTACGGATCGTAATGGATCTTTGTACATATATATGCATGCGGATCCTTAGATCTTTGCGCATCAGTAGGTAGGAGCTCATATGTTTGCTCTTTAACCTACTGGGCATCCACTTTAGCTTTTGAGGCTGGTAGGGATAACTTACGGATTGGCACAATCTTGGGTTTTAACCCTCTCCAATCCATGAGTTTCGCTTTGGTAGTAGGTTGCGTGAGGCGAGGGTTGCGGCGCGAGCGATACGCGAGCTTGAATTTGCGGTCGAGAAGCAAGAGGTTGCGGTGAGGGGAGAGAAGGTGGCGGTAGGGCTGCTTTATCTCGGTCGCCCTTTTTGTTGGTGGACGGGTAGCGGGCGAAGCGAGATAGTCGGGATGGCGGCTGGCGGTGACAAGCTACGAGCTGCGAAGCAAGGTTATGCGGGCGAGATGAGTTGTCGGGCTAAGAGCTACCGCAAGGTTATGCGGGCGAGGACGAGGCTACGAGCTACCGGCGAGTTATGCGGGTAGACGAGCTGCGAGGCAAGATTATGCGGGTAGACGAGCTACGAGCTGCAGAGCAAGATTATGCGGGCGAGAATAGGCGACGAGCTACGAGCTGCGAGCAAGATTATGCGGGCGGAACGAGCCGTGTCTTTGTCGAGCAAGATCTGCGGGCACGGATGCGGGGTCGCAGAGCGTGCAGCGGTGCGGGCACGGAGGCGGGAAGAGCTGGAAGTGCTGGAGTCACGGAGACTTGGATGAGCGGGCATGATTTCGCCGGTGAGGGGAGAGAAGGTGGCAACAATGCTGCTTTTATCTCGATCACCCTTTTTGGAGTCACAGAGACTAGGATGAGCGGGCATGATTTCGCCGGTGAGGAACATGCTTCTATATTTGCACGAACAAATCTTTGGCGGAGGGAAAATAATTTTCTGCTTCCGCCGGATTATGAACATGCTTCTATATTTGCACGAACAAATCTTTGGCGGAGGGAAAATAATTTTCTGCTTCCGCCGGATTATGAACATGCTTCTATATTTGCACGAACAAATCTTTGACGGAGGAAAAATATGTTAAAAACTTGACGAAGTTTTTAACGGAGGAGTTAAGCGACCAGCTTGTGAGGGAAGCCTCAATGTTGAAGATAATTTCCTCCTTGACTGGGCCACGTGGTTGACTTTCAGCCATATACTCCCTTCAATTTATTCTAATTTCATATGGCTAGGAATGGAGCCATTAGACATTCTCTCTCTTCATTCTTGAATTTTCCACACCAAATATTTTCTTCTTTCCTTTTCTTTCTTTTCAACTTCCAGCAATTTCTCTTTCTCTCTTCTTCCAGCAATCAATTTCTTTTCCTTTTCCCATTTCCACAGCAATCCTCAATTTCTTGAAGCCCCCGTTTCATATCTTCCTCATTTCAACTTCCAGCAACAACCATTTCATCACTTCCTATTTTCTCTCTTCACTTCCAGCAACAATTGATATCAACCAATTTCTCTTTCTTCTCTGCCAGTAGGAACAAATCTGTGGAGGTGGTGTTATTTCTGGTTGGGGAGGATAGATCTGGTTTTTGCGAATTTCTGGCAGCTCTTGGCATCGTTTGGGGCTCCGACAAGGTTCGTCCTCTTTCCCAAAATTAATGGTGCCCTGGCCGGAATTTCATCTAGCTCCAAGCTATTCAAATGGTTTTCGAATCCCAACTGGGAAATGCTTAAGATGACGTCTTTTTGACTGTGGTTGCTCACGGTGGTTGATGGAATTTCTCTGCGGCTTTGACGATGCGGACGGGTAGTAGGCGCTAAGCTGCGATCTGTAGGCACAGTGCGGTCGACGGAGGCGGGAAGTCGTCGGTGAGCGGCGGGCGGAGTTTGTGGCCGAGGAGCGGGCATGATCTTCTTGGTGCGGTGACGAGGCTAGCGAGCGAGAGACGGTGCGGGCACCCAAGTACGAGTGCGATGCAGGGCTCTTGGTGCGGGCGGCGAACAGGCGTCGCGGTGCTTTGTCTGCGGGCACGGAGGGTTGGCCAGGAGTCAGCAATTGCGGCAGCGGTTATGCGGGCGGCGGTCATGATTTCTCGGCCACGGACCGGAGCGCTGGAGGCATAAGGCTGCGGTCGCAGGAGGTCGCTGTATCGGGCGAGTTGTGGCCAGAGCGGATGGCGCGGCCATGAATTGCAGGCTAACGGTCGCGGGGAAGTGGCGAGCGGGGAAGGAGCCGCGGGGAGATGATAATGCGGGCGAAGGTTGGCCAGGAGTCGATGAATTGGAGATCGTCGGAGAGGCTGTTCGGAGCTTGTGAAGCCGGAGTGATGGATTGCGGGCGGCGGTCATGATTTCGCGGCCGCGGGCGAAAGGAGGTCGCCGGAGGCATGGGGCTGCGGTCCTGAAAGTGTTGTCGGGATTAATTTGCGGTCATGGATTTCGCCGGAGCCGGCTGCGGGCGTAAGTGTGCGGTCGGTGGCCGGCTTTCGCCGCGGGCTGCGGAGCACATCTACTAGTAACGTGCTTCTTTGGTCGGCGGTCGAGTGAGTCTCTCTCCTGTGTAAACCCATTGCTTGCATTTGTTTTTGATTTTGGGAAGTAGATGTTCCTACCCGATTTGGCCCCGTGCAGTCCGTTTTGCATTTGTGAGTGCGAGGCTGCATTCTTACCACTTCTTCGGTTGTTTTTTTAACATGGTGGGGTCCCGATGTCTGTCGAAACACGCCATGCAGCGTGGGCTTTCTTTACGGTTTGGCTATTTCTATCACGTCTCTTTTCTCCACCAATCAACTATGTCGTGACCCTCTTTGTTGACTTTTGTGTCAAAAAATAATATCTTTTCGGCCTCTTCCATTTTCTTTTGGTGACGAGAAGGTTGAGTAACCTTCTTTGCTAAGTCTTCTACTCGTAGGTGATTGATTTCGGCCTAATTCCGTCGGAAATATTGGCCGGAATATCATTCCTGGTCACTCTTGGATTTTGGCGAAATCGGGAGGTTGCGAAAATGGCTGCTCTTCTTTTGTGTTTTTGACAGAAAATACCTCATTTTCCGGGATCTTTCTAAGCTGACTCCATTTTTTCCGACGACAATCCTTGTTTGTTCAAGCTAGGTGGTAAAGCTACCCGACTTTCGTGGGGTCTTAGGCACTATTTAGCTTGAACATACATTGATATCTATTCGGCGAATAATTCTGGCTGGGGGTCGGAATATGAGCTTTGTTTTCAAATGGGTTTATATGAGGGTAGTGTATTGAGCAAATGGGTAAGAATCAATTCCTGAAAATAGGCTGCCACTTTGTGTGTTGACAGGAAATGTGAAAAATGAACTCACAGTCCCTCCTTTTTCGCCCTCTTCCTAACTGACTCCATTTTTTCAGGCAACCAAAAAATACTCTTTCAGTGCTCAAGCTAGGTGGTGGCTATCCACTATTGGTGGAGTCTTGGCCAGCTATTTAGCTTTGAGCAAAAGAGGTTTCTTGGCCTTTTGACAGAAAATTAGGAGAGTGATGGTTGCTCTTGGGTTTTTTGGCAGATTTTTTTTTTTGTGTGGCTCTCTTGGATTTTCTCCAGCTAGGTGGCTGGAATGTAATTTTTGTGCTTTCAAAGAGTTCACCTGAGATGAGATGGTGAGGGAAGTTGGTGGCTGCCACTTTTTGGAAGTGGTGGAAGCCACGAAATGAGCCACTGAGCTCTCTCTCCATGGGCATCTTCTCCGGCGGCGTCAAACCGGAAAAGATGGCGATTCCCGGCAATGGAACCACTGATGACGCCACGACTTTTGGCCTCGGAAGGTGGCTGAAACGCGTCGGCACCTCGGGAGGAACTTGCAAAACAGCACCGTTAGGGGTGCGGGGGGGAGCCCCGCTATAACCCTCGGGCGTAAGAATCAGTCGGTGTATTGTGTATAAACTGTATGGAAGCTCTCTAGAGAGAGAGCTGTAGAGAGAGTATGTGTTGTATGTGTAAAATGAGAGAATGAGAGCTTACCTTTGCTTTGGAGGGTTATAGTATATATAGGGTGAGAGAGTGCTAATGTGGCACTTTATGAGGGGTCTCAATGTAAATATTTGGTATATGTATATATGGGATATATTTGGCTGTTTTGGATTGTATTAATGTATAAGTGTATGTATAAATATATAACTGAAAAGTCAGGGCTCATCAGGTTCGAACACAAGTAGGTGAGATGAAGAGTTTCTGCAGAAGGAATACATTTACTAAAGTTCGCCGCCTAGCAAATTAGTGAAAATCCCACTCTGGTCCCATGTTTTTTGAGAAGGGATATTGAGAGGAAAAGATAAATGTGTTTGTCAACCAATAACTTACGTCAAACCCCTTCCCCCTCTCAAGGTAAGGATGGAATTGTTTTGGGATCTTATGTATTAAGAGGCTAGGCTTCACTTATGCCTTGACTTATATTCTTTCCCCTTCTAGTTCTTCCTTTTTCCTTTTCTCAGAAGGAAGGCATATGACAATGCCCGTGAGAGTGGTAAATTTCATTTTTCTTTATACAACTTATTTGATGATTATCTTGATTGGAAACATGTATGTTTGTCACAATCCATAGGATGTTATGTTGATAACAGAGATGCACTTATTTAGTTAACTCTATTGCTATTGATTGTTCAAGTGCAATGTATGATCAGCAGAAAGTTCTAATTCCTATGTAAAATAAATCAAAT
This sequence comes from Adenophora triphylla var. japonica, assembly GCA_022495995.1. Classification (NCBI taxonomy): domain Eukaryota; kingdom Viridiplantae; phylum Streptophyta; class Magnoliopsida; order Asterales; family Campanulaceae; genus Adenophora; species Adenophora triphylla. Next base: position 491,715 of record JAFEMH010000985.1, read on the forward strand.
GGAGCATGCATTCTGTTCAGGCGAAAAGCATATACTCCGTATAGTGTATATGAAATACTATAATTTGTTCTTTTTGGTACTCCACAGTCCATGAAGACGAAAGTACATTAAGAAAGAATGGTGTAAAGAAAGTGGGTGCCAGTTACAATGCAGTTTCAAGCAAAGATACAGTGCACAAGAAGGGAGATATATCCCAAAAAGTGCAGCAGAGTGGGCAATTTCTCAATCTAAACTTGAAAGTGTTCACATATGCTGAACTGAAGCAATCAACCGGAAACTTTAGACCCAATACGTTACTTGGGGAGGGTAGTTTTGGAATGGTATTTAAAGGTTGGGTTAATGAGGACACATATGCACCATCAAAGGCCGGTTTTGGAATGCCTGTTGCCATAAAGAAACGACAGGCAGACAGCAGTCTTGGAAATTCGGAGTGGCAGGTATGTTAATCAAGTTTTCTTTGTTCACGTTAATTGCAGAGATTATACAAACGGATTTTATTTTTTTACAAATGAAAACATGAATTTTAAGGGGGGCGGAGGGAATAACATTAGTATACTAATCTTACCAGTTATGCATCATAAACTATCATACATTGATGTTTGCAGAATACTGTAGTCGATATAATTGCATGATTTGGTACAATTCTTTCATGAAATGGAAGTTTTATGTCTTATTAGTTAGCAGCATGAAAATTCAATGAATAAGATGAAGATTTAATTATCCTATATATTAGAAAATAGCAAAAAATGGGAAATAATGAAGGAAATCTCTTCTACTCTATCCATAAGATGCATGCATTTGATTGCTTTGTTTGAGAAATGGATATATCAGTAAAAATAGTAGAGCCAAATAAAGAAAAAAGTCCGCGACGTTGCTAATATAGGTTGCAAACTTTATGGTTGCAGGCAGAGGTGAACTTCTTGGAGAAGTTTGCTCATCCTAACCTTATTCATCTCTTGGGCTACTGCATGGAAGACCAAGTATATCTTCTTGTATATGAATTCATGAAGAATGGAAGCTTATACCAGATCCTTTTCTCAAGTAATGAGGGCATTGTTATTTAAGAAGTGAATTAAATAGTGAAGTCTACATCTGATAGAACTCGTTGCTTATGCAGGAGTTAAACGGAAACCTTTAACATGGACGATGCGATTAAAAATAATGATCGGAACAGCCCAAGGGCTTGCTTTTTTGCACGCAATGGATAAGCAAGTTATACACCGGAATTTTAAGAGTTCTAGTATATTGCTGGATGAGGTACATTAAATTGCAACATCTTCTGTACCCATCGCGGTTCTTATGCAGTTGTTTTAATCACCATATAATTGGACCACTACAAAATTCTTGATTCTGAGATTTTGATGATACAAACTTCATCTTCCAGGATTATAATCCAAAGCTCTCCGGTTTCGGATTGGTGAAGTCTGATCCAGATAGTGATAGCGACCATACACATATTTCAACACGTATAATGGGAACCTCTGGGTACGCTGCTCCCGAGTATGTTCTCACGGGTAAGTCACTAATCTTCTATTTTATGTGCTTAGCAGTAACCAAATACTCCCTCCGTCCCATTTGAAATTACATCAAAAGGGAGAAACACGGGATTAAGGAAAATTAGTACTCCCTCATCCGTAAATGAATGTCTTGAGTTTCCAATAAAATTGTCCCAAAATGAATGTCCAATTTATGGGGAAGTTACATAACCCTCTCTCAACATACAACAAGTTCTAATTCACACTTAGACTCATTATGCAATATGGTGAGATCATTAAGGGTTTTTATGTACTTATATTACTAAAAATGCTTAAGTTCAACCTTTTAGCAAATGTCTCTCTCAGTGAAATTTGGACATTCATTTAGGGACGGAGGGAGTATAATATTGGTAGTGGAGTAAGTGTTCTATGGAAAGTGGGATAGGGAATGGTAAGTGTGATAGTTGTTGAGAGTATAACTAGTGGGTCCCATTGAATATAGAAGTATTTTAATATTTCTACTTTGGGTAAGTGTAATTTCCAGTGGAACTACCAAAGAGGAAAGAATTGTAATTTCAAATGGGATGGAGTATGTACTTACAGTTACAGAGTACTCTTATATGACCACAAACTTTTTAGCTAAGAATTGTTTTATCACTTGGAAATGTATTCCACGTTTTATTACCAATTCAGCAATCTAAAAGTGCATGGTTTCAGTTAACTGTGTCGATTTTTTTATTTTATTTTTTTGTCATATGTACTGGAGTCAAGTCCAAATCCTGTTAGAAGTACTATCCAGCTACAAGCAACATTCTGAACTCTGGTACTCTAAATGGTAATCATTACTGAAATGCAACAAACTTTTCTTAACCTGCTGCCTCTGTTCTAGCTTAGCTGTGTTTATCTTTCCTTATATCTTCCAATTGAGACCATTTTTATTGTTTTGGAAAAATGGACATTCATTGTGCGATCTCGTACCAATATCCTTTTTATGTATATCACCTCTTTAATCTTCTGTATGACATCAATATTAAGTGGACAACTTGGTTAATCAACATTCTCAAATTTGGCAGGTCATCTGACGGTAAAGAGTGATGTGTATGGTTTTGGAGTGGTGTTACTAGAAGTGCTAACTGGCCAACGTGTGCTTGATGGTTCACGCCCTACGATCCAGAGAAATTTGGTGGAGTGGACAAAACCTTATCTAAGTAATGCGAGAAGGCTAAATAAAATAATAGATGAACGTCTCGAAGATGAGTATCCTCGAAAAGGTGCAGTTCAGGTAGCTACGCTTGTACTAAACTGTCTTCGTGCTGAACCTAAACGTAGGCCGTCAATGGAACAAGTTGTGCAGACACTAGAGAAGATCAATGCCATCAAGCTTTAGCAGAAGGATATCTATGGTACCACCTCATTTAGAGGAGGGAGTACTCCCTCCGTACCATTTTAAACTTCAAAACTTTTTCAATCCCATAATGGAAAAATTTTAATACTTCTTTATTCAAAGGGTCCCACATGTCTTACTCACAATAACGGTTTGGAACTTTTTTCTTATCTGAATCTTAAGGACAGGACCCTACCCTATTCTCGAACCCTCTGCCGAGCTCTACTCTGCCCGCATTGACTTTTGAAGGGGCCAAAAAAATGTCTCCGCCTGCTGCAAAGAGTCTTTCTTCGGAATTATACTGAACGGGTCGATCCTCGCCCTCCCGTTTGTTTTTAAAACTTCTCCTAAGGTCTCCTTGCCAAGAGCTCCCCGGCGACGACAGAGGAAGCAACCCGCCTGCTGTGGCGGGGCGGGTTTTTTCTTTCACAATAAGACCCGGACGATTATCCCTAACTACTCAATAACTATTTCCTACCTCACTTTCTCTTTCCTACCCACTTTTTATACTCTCAACAACCTGCCTCACTTTATTAGTCTGTATATAATAAAAACATCCCTCTCCTTAATATTTAAGCACAATTTTATTTTTTTGAAGTTTAAAATGGGTCGGAGGGAGCATATGATTTCATGTGATACCAACTCTGTAAACGCTTCTCTTCTGCCAATATACTTGTACTAAAATGTGTCAAGACTCAAATTGAATGGATTCAAAATGATGTTACTTCACGGGATCGGGATTCTGACCCTAAGAAAAGGCCTGAAATAGAAGAAGTGCTGCAGAAGTTAGAACAAATCAGTGCCATCAAGATGAAGCGGAATGATGACTCCAGCTCCAGAAGCGTTTGCTTTCAGCAGTCCAATGGATCCTCACATAATACAAAAGCTTAAAATCGTGATCAGCGAGTTGGGTTGGTTTGCTTTTCATGAACAGGCTCGGGATTGATGTCTGTATATATGTATGCATGTACTGCCTTGTTCCGAAAATGAATGTCCCTTTTTTTTTTGCTTGCTCAAGGATAATGTTCATTTTGAGGTGAGACACAGGGAGTAGTAAGTTTATATTATTATATAGGTCAGTTATTGGGTTATATGTAGTCCAGCTCAACCTCTTTCTCAATGGTCTTACAAATGGGTGACCCTGTTGGTTGTGGATGGGGTAAAAGACATTTATGTCCCAAATACGAACGATCGAACGGCCGAGAATAAAAAATGGATTGTTCTACCATTCAATTGCACATACCCAAATTTGTGAATTGTTGTACGGTTCAATTGCTCATTTGCACAGACCCAGATCCGTTGACTTCAATTGCACAGACTATTGTGACTGTAGATTTTCGTCAAAGATTTCGTCTCGAGACTACTGTGACCGTAGATTTTTCGTCAAAGATTTCGTCTCGATGTCATTTCCGCGAGTCCAACAAGAAACATTTTATTCAAGAATCAAGCGCCCCTTTGGATCTCTTTGAAATTTCATAAAATGGCCCCGCTCTCCACCCCAAAAAACCTCTCGATTTCCTAAGATATTGCTAAATTCCTTTTTGGCAGTAGAATTTTCCATCCCGAATTCGTGGCGCCCCTTTGGATCTCTTTGAAATTTCATAAAATGGACCCTGCTCTCCTTGCCAGCCCCATCCGCCCCCCCAAAAAAACCTTTCAATTTCCTAAGATATTGCTAAATTCCTTTTTTGCAGTAAAATTCTCCGTCCCGAATTCGTGGACTATTGTATAGTTAAATTGCACAATAGGATGGTTGGTTAGGTACCTGTATTGGTTTTACACACCAGTTTATTACCTTGAGAAACAAGGAGGGTATAGTGTTGATTAGTCATGGATGTGGACTATTTAGTTTAATTTCATAATTTGTTGTAGTCTATTTTGTTAATTTCCATAAGGACTTCAAGAGAACTCGTACTTTTGTGACATTATTTCTTTAAGTAAGGATATATTGCAAAATATTGAGTGAAATCCCATGTGATTAATTAATTCGGTTTGTAAGCAGCTAACTTAACAAACTTTAAAGCCAAAATCTTACAAAAAAAAAAACGCTTTTTTTCTTAAGGTTAGAAAAAACGTGTTTTGATTCTCCCGCTAGTGTCAGTGTTAGAATAACAAAGTGCCAGTGTAAAAAGTGTCAGTTCATGTATTATTAAGTGTCAGTGTTAGTGTAACAAAGTGTCAGTGTAAAGAGTGCCGGTGTATGTATTATTAAGTGTCAGTTTTAGTGTAAAAAAGTGTCAGTGTTAGCATAACAAAGTATCAGTGTTAGTGTAACAAAGTGTCAGTGTAAAGATTGCCAGTGCATGTATTATTAAGTGCCAGTGTTAGTGTAAAAAAGTGTCAGTGTTAGTGTAACAAAGTGCCAATGTAAATAGTGCCATTACATATATTATTAAGTGTCAGTGTAGGATAAAAGAGTGACAGTATTAGTATAAAAAAATGCTAGTGTGAAGAGTGTCAGTGAATATATTATTAAGTGTCAGTGTAAAAATGATTTTTCTTTAAGCTTATAAAAAACGCGTTTTTTTTATAAGACCAACTCAACTTTAAACTATTTTTAATTGTTGTTGAATAGTAACACTATAAAAAAAATGTTTTTTCATCATTTTTATGGAGCCAACAATTTACTATTTTTCGGCTTGGGAATATGATGTAATAAAGTAAAATGGCTCACTGTCTGCACTTCTTTCTTATAAATCATCAGTCAGTCAATACAATTTTCGACGCAACTTTCATCATAAATAATTCGAAAACAGTCTTTTGTACTTTAATACAGGGAAAAGATGCGTTCTTCTGATCCCGCTTATCCGACCTTCGAAGCAGGGGTTGTTGGTTTTGGTGTTATCTAAGTTGGGGATGCCTAAATTAGTGGACAAAACAACAAAATTCGGAATTCCTGTGACATTAGCTGGGAAGCGACCACGCAAAGGCAAGCGAGCGACAGCGCCAAGTTTCTGTGAAGAGTGAGCGATCGTGCCCATACTTGGGGCGATCGCGCCCTTAGTTCGGAAAAGGCCATTCAGCGGCAGATTTTGGCTCAGGGTACAAAACCTTGCAGGGTTTGGAATAGGCATATAAATATAGCCTACCCCCCAACCATATTTGTGGTTCTTTTCATTTGTTTTCTAGATATGGAGTTTGCACATATATGAATTCTTGGCTAAAAATTCGTGCACTAGATTAGAGATTGTAGTTGATCTCTAGAAGATAATAATATTCTCTCCCTCTGCCCGTAAACGTAACCAAGTTGGTGAACCACGTATATCTGTCTGTTGTATGATTGTTGCTTGTTTTCTATCTTCTACATATACTCTGTTCTAACAAACTGGTATCAGAGTCGGTCAGGTTGATGTAGATTTAGGGTTGTTCCGCTGCATAAAAAGATGGGATCAAGAATTAAATCACCGATTGACAAGGGAAGAATATTTTTTCTCTAGAGGAGGTGAAATCCTCACTCAATACTAGAGAGTTACGTTGTAAAGCAAGCGGTAATAGTGGTACAAATAATCAAAAAGCAGGTTTAGTTGTGGAAGGCAGCAGGGGTTCTAGCATTAAACAGAAGAAGAAGAAGTTTTCTGACAAGAAGGGCCCGAAACCTAATGATATTTGTAATTAATGTAAGGGGAAGGAACATTGGAAGACAGATTATCCTATAAAGAAGCGAGGCGAGCCTCCAAATCACAACGAAGCTAATGCTGCTGTAGTTGATACGAGCAACTCTGATGGGGATTATGCTCTAGTGATAGAAGAATCTGTAAAATAGTCAGAGGCGTGGATTATTGATTTTGGGCTTCTTATCATATCAGTCCGAGTAGAGAGTGATTTACAATCTATGAGCAGGTAGATGATGGTAATATTCATATGGCCAATAGTGTTACTTGCAGGGTGGTTGGTATTGGCTATATCAAGCTGCAAACTCATGATGGTAAGTTCTGTACTTTGAACGATGTAAGGCATATTCCACAGATGACATAAAACCTGATATCTCTTAGTCAGCTCGACAGCAAAGGGTACATTTTCAAATGTAAAGGTGGAGCAGTTTATGTCTGCAAAGGTTCTGAAGTGATTCTGAGAGGCCTTAAGCGGGGCTACTTGTATTTCCTCCAAGGAAGGACGCTTTCTGGGTCAGTATTGGTTGCATCATTTGAAGTGGTTAAGGAGGATATAACCAAGTTGTGGCATATTAGGCTTGGGCACATGAGCATTAGAGATCCTATATATATTGTCTAATCATGGTTTCTGTGTAGCCATAAGGTCAAGGACCTTAAGTTCTGCGAGCATTGTGTACTTGGGAAGATGCAGCGAAGCAAGTTTCCTAAGGGGGTTCACAGAACGAAGGGCAGTCTGGATTACGTTCACTCAGATTATTGGGGACCTTCACGTCAGAAATCATTGAGCGGTCACAAATATTTCTTATCTATGATTGATAACTACTCAAGGAATACTTGGGTAATTATTATGAAGCACATGATTGAGACTCTCACCAATTTCAGACAGTGGAAGACATTAGTGGATAATCAAACAGGGAATAAGATCAAGCGACTCCGGACAGAGTGCTATTAGCAATGGTGGCACATCAGGATTTGGAGCTCGAGAAGCTAGATGTGAAAACAACTTTTATGCATGTAGAGTTGGAGCAGGAGATTTATATGACACAAACAGATGGGTTTCATACACTGAAAAAAAAAGACTATGTCTTTTAGTTGAAAAAGTCCTTGTATGGGCTCAAACAATCGCCTAGGCAGTGGTACAAGCGATTTGACAGCTATATGATAGAGATTGGTTAAACAAGAAGCCCGTATGACTGTTGTGTTTACCACAATAAGTTGGTGGATGGTTCGATCATCTATTTGGTTCTTTATGTTGACAATATGTCGATAGCGACTGTCAAGAAATCGGATATTCAGAAGTTGAAGGATTTACTGTCTGCAGAGTTCGAGATGAAGGATTTGGGTGCGATAAAGAAAAATTCTGGGTATAGAGATCTATAGGGATAAAAGCCAACGAAAACTGTTATTATCCCAGAAATGTTACATCAAGAAAGTTTTAGAGAGGTTTGACATGTCTACAACAATGCATTTAGCTTCTCCGAGTGCATCAAATGCACGTCTGTCGGTTGCTTTTGCACCTAAGTCGGATGAGTAGAAAGAGTATATGGCTCTAGTACCTTATACTAGTGCAGTTGGTAGTTTGATGTATACTATATTTTGCACTAGGCCGGATCTTGCTCATGTTGTTAGTAGGTTCATGGGAAATCCTGGTAAGGAATATTGACAAGCAGTGAAGAGGATCTTCATGTACCTTCGGGGTACATCAGATATTGGGCTCATTTATGGAGGTGGTACAAAATGTGCAGTTGAGGGTTATATTGATTCGGAATACTCTGGGGATGTTGACCCGAGGAGATCTATGACCAGGTATGTGTTCACTCTTGGTGGGTCAATTGTCAGTTGGAATGCTACTTTACAATCTGCAGTGACATTGTCTACTACGGAAGCAGAGTACATGGCATTGACAGAAGCTTCTAAGTGGGGAATATGGCTAAAGGGTTTGATCAACGACCTTGGGTTACATCAGGATTAGGCTATAATATTTTGTGACAGTTTGAGTGCAATCTGTTTAGCCAAGGATTAAGTTCAACACGAGAGAACCAAGAACATAGATGTGAGGTATCATTTTCTTAAGAGTGAGAAGCGGATCAAGGTGAAGAAAGTGGGTATTGCGGACAATCCTGTTTACATGTTCACGAAGTCCGTTCCAACTAGCAAGTTCCAATATTGCTTGTACTTGCTGAATGTTCGCAACTATTAGATAGCATCTGAGGCAGAGGAGGGAGTTCTGGTTATAATCTAGAGGTTAGATGTCAATGTGGAGATTTGTTGATTTTGATGTCATCTAAGTTGGGGACGTCTAAATTAGGGGATAAAACAACAAAATTCAAAATTCCTATAACACTAGCTGGGTAGCAACCGTGCGTAGGCAAGCGCGCGACCGCGCCAAATTTCTGTGAAGAGTGAGCGATCGCGCCCATCCTTGGGGTGATCACGTGGCTCCTGTTTTGGGGGATGTGACGATCGCGCCCTTTGTTCGGAAAAGGCCATTCAGCGACAGATTTTGACTCGGGGTTGAAAATCTTGCAGGGTTTGGAGTAGGCATATAAATAGAGCCTACCACCCCCAACCATATTTGTAGTTGTGTTGATCATCTATTTTCTAGATCTATGATTTGCAAATACAGAAATTTTTGGCTAATAATTCGTGCAATAGATTAGAGATTGTAATATATTGATTACAGAATATAATAATATTCTCCCCCTCTTGAAATTACCCGATCCGGAGACGCCCGAGCGTGACGGTTTTTTTGCTCCTTTTTTGTTTTGAATAGGTTTGAAAAAAAAGTTTTAAAGATTGAACGGATGAATTTCTTTGGAAAAGAGAGTTGCCACGCCGTTTTATAAGCCCAAAACATTGACAAAATGATTTTTGGTGTAAGATCTTGAGATCGGAGATCACGTTACGCTTCGGGGAGAGCTTTTTGAGTTCACCTGAAATGCTTCATATATATGAGACTTTCTAACCGTTTTTGAAAATTGTGTGTGTGTGTTTTTAAAATCAAATGACTTTGTAGCTTAAAATAAAAGGGAAAAACTATGTAGTTTTAGATTAAACTGTTTGTTTTGATAAAAATGGGTTTAAAACAAATCTAAAACTCGAAAAAACTTGGAAAACTGAACAAATATCACAACCTGCAAACTGATCCGTACGGATCAGTGCCCCTTTACAAGAACGTTCGTACAGATGACCATGTGTAGTATGTTTTTTCTGTATCTTATTTAATTTCTGATGTTACCTTTATTGGACTTTTAAAAAGAAAGATGACAGCTTCTAAACTGTGCAGGAAATTGATCATAAAACCAAAAAAATAAAATAAAAAAGCAAATGTCCAATCTTAGGATTGTCATCTCCAAATCATAGGATAGTACAACAATGGTGGTTTTGAGCTTTTCTTGAGAAACAACAATGGAGATTGTTTGCCTCAAGTAAAGAAATGAGAGATATTTTGGAAGTTTAGATTTGAACTTTTGTCACTTTTTAGGAAGAAAATGAAATAAATGAAGTTACATCAACATTGTAACCATAATCCCTAGAACCACATCTTTAACATGAGTGATGAGTTCATCTTTGGTGATTAGGGTTACTTGTATCATAGTAAATTAAAATGAAACGGATCAAAAGATGATCTTAGGAGGAAAGTATGTTTGAAAGTAAGTAATGGAAAGACAATACATGTAATATAAACAAACCACTATCACCATTAGACCTCCATTCTCAAGCACATTGTGTATGGAAAATCTTGTAAGATCATTTAGATAGTTTGTGTTTACAATGTACAAAACAAGTAAAGACTACATTACAAATGGTAGATTCAACAACAATGATTTTATAATAGATTAAAAGACTTGGAAATGAAAGATTAAAGTGTTATTAGGGTTTGGAAGAAGATCTCACAAATATTGGTTCTTTTCTATCTGGAATAATTATAGAATCATGGAACATACTATACACTCAACTGCATAAAAGGTATTGTACTATGAACTGACAACATAATGTAACGTACTTTTGAGTCTCATTTCAAAAAAGGTAACACGGTTGGATGACGTTAACTTTTATTATCGGAGTGAACAACCTCGTCAAATAAAATAACAATCGTCAAAGAAGGAACGTCTGGGGTGGTGGTGGGGAGGGGTTTGATTGGGTGTATATGGAGGATATTGGGATTACACATTGAGCGGCGTCTTGTTTTGTGACTGGGGTGTAGATCTAGATCTGAAAGAGAGAGAGAGAGAGAGATAGAGAGCAGAAACGGAGGGGGGAATGATGAAGACGCTGGATGGTTGAAGGTGAACATGTCGCCGCTGGGTGGCCTACTTAGCTTAGTGTCGTTTCCGGGGAAGCCATTGATGGATGGCTGCCCCCTCAGATCAGACTCTTTTCAGAATCTTCTCCTTTTTTCATTTTTTTTTTTGAAGAAATGATAATTTGGAATGCATTCCTTTCCTAGCCTATTTTTGAAATACAATATATGCCATTTAATTTTGGTTTCTTGTTTGGTCTTTGAATTTTAGGTTTCTTGTTTGGTCTTTGAATTTTAGGTTTCTTGTTTGGTCTTTGAATTGAGGATTTTGTTTATGATTTATGGTGAAAATGGGTGGTGATTTATGGCGGTGGGGTGGAATGATGGGTGGTGAACTAAAGAGTAAGGACGATAAGGAAAAAGACTACTAAATCCATTAAATAGACTCACTACTGTTAAATGTATTTAACGGGTGTTAGTCTTTTTCTTATATCGTTGAAATTTTTGTTATCTTTTTAACGTCGTTAGGGTACGTTCCATTATATAAAATGAGATGGAAAAGTACGTTACATTAATATATCAAACTGTAGTTTATCCATTAATTGTAAAAAATCGTATAGTACGTTATCCCAATTTGTCTTTTACCATTTCTATCTTATTAGGGTTTGATTTTATTGGGAAAGTGTGTGATTTGTTTAAGGTGATTAAGGAGATAATTCTGCTCTCAATTAGGCAGAATGTCCCCTAATGCTCACTATTCTCAGATTTTTCTTGTCCCAAATGAAGGAGCTATGGTGTAAGTGCCCAAATCTGGCTCATGCCTTTCAATCTAAGTTTCCTAGCAGTTTCCCAAACTTTCATAAAGTTTAGGGGCAATTCGGGAACTTTTCAACACTTTCCGAGCAAGGAAGGACCTGCCAGGAATAATGAATTTGGACAGGACCTCACTGGAAAGAGCCTTCTAGTCTGCCACCTTGCATGTTTCTAGAAAAAGCTGAGTTGACAGCAAAAGAAGCCACGCGGCCTCTTTTGCCGGCAAATGAAGCCACGCGGCCTCATTTGCGGTCTGGCAGAAGCTTATAAATAGAGCCCTCATCTACCCATTTTCATACACAGTTTTTAAGCATTGTTACTCTGCAGAAATTAAGGCTCGAATTTCAATCCTCAAAAACACCTAAAATCACTCTCTCTCATACACTAATCCTACCTTAATCTATTCCTAATAGATATTGCCTAGGAAAACTCCCTTGAAAGATAGAGAAAAACCAACATTGGTAATCTCTCCTTCCCTTACCTTTGATACATTCCTATATACTCTTATTTCCATTGTTACTTGTTGTTTATCTTTATTTATGTCATAAAACTTTAGCAATGTAGTCTTATATTTCCCACTCCCCTACACAAATGACTCTATGGAGATCCTCTCCCTATGATGAACAAGATTCCACAAGTGGCTTGTTCTAGGGATGATCTACCAAATGAGGATGTGATTCCCCTTTACATTTACGTATAAAAATGCAATCTTTATCTATTATATGTCATCCCCTTCACATAGATCTAGTTTTTTCAAGGATTGTCCACCTTATGAGGCATTAAGGACATAGAAAAAGCCATGAAGATCATCCTTTTTACATTATGTCCTTAGATTAATGATACTCCTTGTATCGTTTATATTAAAAATGCAATCTTTACATTAATACTATTTTTCCCATGTCCCTAAAGTTGGAATCTTTCTTCAAGGATTGTCTAAAAGGGTCTCCTAAGGCACAAAAGACATATGATGAGCTTAAAGATCTAATCTTTACATCCCATTCCCCTAGTCCCGTGGTTCTTGATGCATTCCATAGTGAGGATTGGTGTAAAGACTCCATCTTTACATCAATCCCATTATAAAAATGCCACAATCTTTGTCCATTTAGAAATCAATGAGTTTTAGTCCCAAAATCTTCGATAATCACTTGAGACAAACACAAAATGTCCCTACGAATCATCATTGTCTCAAGATGTAGGATTGATGGACAAAGATTCATTCTTTTCTAAAAAAGTCTCACTCTTAGACTTAAAGACAACCCTTTTCAATCACATTTGACTAAAATCCCCAAGGAAAATTAGGTTAAGACATACGAAGGCTCCTACGCCTATGTTGGTTGATTAATCTAATGGGAGGGTAGATAAGTCCTGTAATGATGATCATAAGTTCAAAGTGAGCACGGGATCAAAATCCCGAAAACACCAAAGTCCAAGGTATCCCGAACTAAAACCTTCTAAAATGGTTCTTACGTTCGGATAATAAACTTGGCACATCTTTTCTCTTTTCAAATCACACACGCACACAAACAAGCACAAATTTTGGACCTTAGGAAGACTTGGTTTTGCAAGGCTCCTTGGGTGAACGCCAAACGTTCTTCCCAAGGAGTAACTTAACCTCCGGACTCTTTTCCTTTTTTTCAAAGTTTTGAGTGGTTTTTCAAAGTAGAGTGGTTTTTGTGCAAAATATAAAGTATAATGGTTAAAGTGAAAGTACGATGGTTGAAAATGAATTTAACCCTTGATTTTTTTTATAACAACTGTAATCTGCTTGAGTGGTTTGTCGTGACCTGAGCTTTGCACATCAAAGCCAAGATGCCGATCTTACAATGAATCTTTGGACTTGGTCATGAACCTTTCGTTTCACACACAAACTTACAATTTCCCGCAATTTTCTGGCCCAAATTTTTTTCTCGTTGAACTAGAGAAGTGTTTTGCACATATTCCTCGATCATTTGCAATTGACGTGCTCTGGTACACTTTCCACCTGATCTGTATTCTAGCTTGTGACTCATAATGTTGCTGCTGCTGAAGAAGCTAAGAAATTCATATCCAAAAATAATGATTATATAAAAGTAGATCATCGTTCATTCAACTGATTTATATACTGCATACTGATGACATATTTGTGGACGCAGAGGGAGATAAACTTCTTAGGAAAATTGAAACACCCCAATCTTATTAATCTTTGGGGATACTGCCCGGAAGACAGGGAGCATCTCCTTGTTTACGAGTACATGCCTAATGGAAGCTTTGAGAATCACCTCTTCAGAAGTAAATTGAACTTCAAAAAATATGATTCAAAAGTTAAGTGATTGAATGTGTGTTAACAGAGCGACTAAAATGATTTTCCTATTGTAGGACGTAATAGAGAACCTCTTCCATGGGCTACACGGATTAACATAATAATTGGAGCAGCTCGAGGCCTTCTATTTCTGCACACAGGCGAGGTCCAAATCAAATACCGTGATTTTAAGTGTTCTAACATATTGCTGGATGCGGTACGTAAAAATACTTCTGTTGATTATTGATCCTTCCAAGGCCTCATTGATCACATTCATCTCTCTCTCTCTCTCTCTCTCTCCCCCCCCCCTTTCCTCTTTTTACATGATTTTAATGCAAAGCTTTCAGACTTTGGGATGACAAAGGATGGTCCAGAAGGTGATGGTACGCACGTTTCAACACGTGTTATGGGAACATATGGTTATGTTAGGAATTTGATCAATATTGCCTAAATCCTATTATGAGTAGAAAAATATTACTTTTCCCATATTGGTTAGGAGAAGGAATAGTAATCCCATATCGATTAGGAAAGGGGAAAAGTGGTTGTGCCTCCCCTATATAAATAGGCTTCACTAGTTAGGATTTTGATAGAATTGGAGAGAACTTGAGAGAGTTAGCATAGGTTTACAATTTAGAGAGGGAAATTGTACGCTTGTATGCGATTGTTGAGGATATTCAAGAGTGTTGAGAGAGAGGGTGTCTCCATTCTTGTAATATCAAGAAATATATAGAAGTTATATTTTGGGTGGAATAGGCTTTTAGCCGAACCACGGAATATTGTGTGTTTTGTCTTTATTTCGTATTGTGTATTGTTTGATTTCTCTTGTTGCGGATTTCTTGTATGGGTAAGCGATCCTAACAACTGGTATCAGAGCCGTGGTTAGTGGATGGGCGTGACGCAGTGGACCGTGTGTGGAAGATATGTGGGATTTCCTCTAGTGGTGTGACCTCGCGAATGGAGCACTGTGTGTGCCTTGTGTCGAAAGTCTTCTTAATGTTGGTGATAAATTAGGCGGCGTGTCCCGCAGGTGGTGAATAGCGGCGGTACAAGATTCGCTAGAGGTGGTCCTTGGTTTGAGGGGAGGATTGTTGGGGTATCAACCCAAGTCCCACATCGGCAATTGAAAGAAGAATTGTCCAGTATATAAAGGTGTCCACCCACTCCATTAGTACGAGGCCTTTTGGGAGTTGACCCAAGAGCAAATCCGTGCGGGTTGGGCCCAAAGCGGACAATATCATACTAATGTGGAGTGGTGGAGATGGTTACGGTCCCAACAGGTTATGCAGCTCCAGAGTACATAGCTACTGGTAAGTTAGCTGACCATATATTGTGCTCCATAATATATAGATTCAATTGCTGGGATGAGTTGACTATTTGAAATAGTTGTAAAAGTAAAATTTTAGATTTCCAGAGTAGTGCGAGTGTGATGAACCCAAATAGATTTTGGAGGAAGGGAATTTTGAACAAGAAGATGCTTTTATGAAGATAACATCTTGAGTTATATAAAACTCAACAAGGTATTCTTGATGAGGTTGTACATTCTAACTTGATGAATGGAAAAGCAAGTACAACTTTAAACTCTGTTTATCACATCTAACAATCCTTTGGCAAGTGTAACTATAGTTCAACTTTATTGCTTTTATTTGGTCTGATAAAAATGGTTTTAAAATGGTATAATTAATGGCTGCATCATTAAAACATAATCTTACTTGCTGAAGCACTCCCTATAAGTTTGTAATTATGTTTTCATCTCTGTCCCATTACCAGATCCCATTTTAACTTTCTCTTAACACTATTAACCAATCAACAGAAACTCCTATAACAAAGGCAAACTATGATACATGTGAAGTTGCTCAAATAACAAGAGCAAACATTAAACACAAAGATTATAGTACAAAACTAGTGCCTTTGATTGGGAGGCAAACAATAATACCCTACATGATTTACAAGCACACCCATAGACAACAACAAAATTAATCCACTCGCCCTTTAATTTGTGACTGTACTTGTTTATGATGTAATCAAACATAATGTTAACACTTAATTTAAGATATAACTACCCATTATCTTCATAAATACTCCCTCCATCCCGAAATGATCTTCCTACTTTTTTGTCGTTAACGCGAAGGTACTTTGAGCAATAATTTTAGGTTGATTTAATTATCCGAATAAACATCTAAAATTGTTATTGCTAAAAGTACCTTCGTGTTAACGATGTAAAAGGTGGGAAGATCATTTTGGGACCGAGGGAGTATGCCTCTAATTTCTTAGAACTATAAGCACTAACCAAACCAAAAGAGAAAAAGGAAAGAATGATGGACAGGCGTTTGCTTGTGCATTTATTACTAGTGTCATATGCTTCTTGGTCTTAATCTTAATGCATCCATAATATATACCATGGGAATTGACAAAACTTGGCGGCTAGTTGTCATGTTTGTGAAGATAATCAATCTTCCCCCATGTTTTGTGGATGCAGAAAGTTTACAATTGCCAATTCCATCCAATTTAACTTCTATTCATTATTGCTTATTATCCTATGCTTTGGGGTTTTTGGTTGGGGAAGAAGAGGAAGAGGAAGCGGAGAAAGAAAAAGAAGCTCAAATAACTTTTTCCTCAGACATTTGAAATAAGAATAGAGCAGTACATTGTGACACCCAATAATGTTATGTTTAACTTGCTTATTATGTATCCCAATGAATGCGGGTGTAGTGATCTACTTCTTAAAATATAGTTTTGCCTTTATAATATTTTTAGAAATTTGTTTTTATCAATCCTTAATATGTTTTGGCATTCAAACGAAGGAAGACTCTTTGGGGGAACGGAGGGAGTATTTGTCAAGTAATAAATGCAATTATAAAAAAAAGGCATTCTCATAATGTTCCATATAATTCTCCTCAAGTTGCAGAAACTAGGGGTCTTCGAGTGATTCAATAAGTTTCAATGAAGGGTGCATGTTGAAAGGAACTAGGGGTCTTCGAGTGATTCAATAAGTTCCAATGAAGGGTGCATGTTGAAAGGAACGTTACGCCTAAACCAATTCCAGTTGGCTAAATATGCGACGCTTGCCCTAAAAAAATAATCTCAAATCCCAACAGTGTTGGTGTCACCGGAAAAATAGTGCTTACTGATACAAGTTTACAGCTAAAATATTACACATTTTACTCCTACTCACCGATATCAATCAGATGTGTAAGTCTAAAGTAACTTATATTACACCATAGTTCTAGCCCTTAAATACTTTATTATGTTCAGGCCAACTACTGACTTTAGTAGACATTAATTTAAAACATACTACTTCACTTGAAGTATACATAAAGCATAACTTATAGCAAATCCACATAACCTAAATCACAGTAAGCAAATTTTATAATATTTTTGGAGGGAAATTTTCCTTGTTTCTTTATATATATATATAGATTATTTCATTCACTTGTGTCTTTATATATATATTGATAAAAACAAGCTATTATCAGTGTTAGAGTAACAAATTGTTAGGGGCCGTTTGGTTCGGTGGAAAAAAAGTGAAGGAATGGAATGGTCAATGGAATTGAATTCCTTAAGGAATTGGAATGGAAAAAAACTAGTCAAACCCCTCCGTTTGGTTGGCACGGAATGGAATGAAATTGTCATTCAATTTCTTGGCAAACCATGTTTGGTTTGAAAATACAAATTATAGGAATGGAATGAAAGCATATAAAATGTCCAATTTACTCTTTTTTTTTTTAAATATATAT
Organism: Adenophora triphylla var. japonica; assembly: GCA_022495995.1. Classification (NCBI taxonomy): domain Eukaryota; kingdom Viridiplantae; phylum Streptophyta; class Magnoliopsida; order Asterales; family Campanulaceae; genus Adenophora; species Adenophora triphylla. The sequence goes on from JAFEMH010000985.1 coordinate 509,253, forward strand.
ATATATATATATATATATATATATATATATATATATATATTTTTGGGGGGGGTAGGTAGGGTAAAAAATATTTTTTTTCGTGGTGAGGGGGGGAGGGGGGGTAGGCAGGGGAAAAAAATTGTGGGGGTGGGGTGGGGGGTGGGGGTAGGGCAGGGCTGGATGGGGGGAGGGGGTAGGCAGGTGAAAAAAAAATTTGTGGGGGTGGGGGATAGGGCAGGGCTGAATGGGGGTAGGCAGGGAAAAAAAATTCGTGGGGGGTAGGGCAGGGCTGGATGGGGGGGGGGTAGGCAAGGAAAAAAAAATTCGTAGGGGTGGGGTGGGGTAGGGCAGGGGCTGGGTGGGGGTGGGTGTGGGTGGTTTGGGTTTGGGGGTATTTTGGTAAAAAAAAAATCCATTGCTAAAGGAATTCATCATTCCTTCCAAAATTGGAAGGAATGAAAATCCATTCCAAGGAATGGAATTTCATTTCGTCGGGAATGGAAAATTTTTCATTCCAACGAACCAAACGGGGCCGAAGAAATGAAGTCAACAGAATTCTCCATTCCTTTCCATTCCATTCCCTCCGTTTCCAACGAACCAAACGCACCCTTAGTATAAAGAGTATCAGTGTATGTATTATTAAGTGTCAGTGTTAGTATAACAAATTGTCAGTATAAAAAGTATCTGTGTGCATGTATTATTAAGTGTCAATGTTAGTGTAAAAAAGTGTCAAACTGAGTTTGTTTTTATCTGTCTATTTTGTAGATTAGATTTTACGTGCATTCTTGACAAATCGACTAACGGAGGCGTTGCCTATATGGCCAAGGGGGTCACTTTGACTGACCTCTTCACTACTACTACTGAGAAGAAAGGGGTACTACTTCTTGGACCATCACAAATTTATTGTACATCTGATTTGAAATTAATTACCAATTTATTAAACTCAAATTTACAGTAAATTTGTGATGGTCCAAGAGGTAGTACCCCTTTCGTCTCAGTAGTAGTAGTGAAGGGGTCAGTCAAAGTGACCCCCTTGGCCATATAGGCTTCGCCGGTGCTTGGCCATATAGGGGTCAAACTTCTTTGCTCTTGTTGATTTCATTTACCTGAGTGTTATCTTCCATCTTGATGATGCTAATCTATATATATATGTATCTTCCCAATGAATGCGGGTGTTTAGAAATTTTTGGAGGGAAAAATTATTTCATTCACTTGTGTCTTTATATATATATAGATTAGCATCATCAAGATGGAAGATACTCCACAGCCCTTGGGCGCTTAAGAGCGGAATCAAACTGAGTTACTTAGTCAGATTGGTTTGTGGTTCTTATTTACTTCGATTTGTTGGAGCTACCAGGTAAATGAAATCAACAAGAGCAAAGAAGTTTGTTTTTATCTATTTTGTAGATTAGATTTTACGTGCATTCTTGACAAAAGAAATTTTCCTTACGTGAGACATATGAAATCAACAAGGGCGGGCAATATGTACGTTTCCTATCCTATCTGACAAATCATCATCATTAGCAAATGCAAATTTGAACATAATTCATGATTCACATAGGTGAAAGAACACAACTCTGGTCCAGATATGCAGAAATATGCAAAAACAGTTTGGAGTTTCAAGGAACATTTACATTATTAACCATGTGTATCTCTTCCAACGAGCTCTGAAAGATAAGTCTTGCTCATGGCAATATCATGTGGCATTACACGGTGATAGCTCTAGATCTGCTCCAAAATTACGTCCCCACCGGAAACGCTGAACTCAGATGGAGCTTTCTCTAAATTAAGAGCCTTAACCTTGCCATCAACCACGTATGCTGACCATCTGAAAACAAGAAAATTTATACATAATTAAATGGTAATCATCAAAGAATTATATATGTAAAAAATATTTCGAAAACCAAAGACTGCTATCAAGGACATAGAGGTAAAGACACCAGCAGTCTGAGATATCGAACACGTACCTGTGAGAGCGAGGTCCAAGCAAAGCAGCAGAGAGATCGATTCCTAAATCCAAGCTCTTGTGGAAGCTCCCATCAAAGTCCCCATAAAATTCAATCTGCATAGTGAATAAAAAATGTTTCAGCCTTCAGCTATATGCAGCTGCTGGTAAGTTGATTTTTTTGGAAAGAAGATGCACAATGAAGAGCTACAAGCTTGAGTATCAATTCAAGTATGCAGCCAAGATGGTGAAAATGTCAGATGGCTAAACCAACAGATGAATTTATGTTTGGGGTATCTTTTCTAAAGGTTAATCAACACTAAGTGCAACCAAGAGCAACAAGAGTTCTCGCTATGATTGTTGTCCAGAGAAGGGGCGGGTCCACATGAAGATACCGTTCCTTGCATTTAAATGCAAGAGGCTGCTTCCGCAGCCCTTCATCAATACTACGCAGGGAAATGCTCTTTTAATGAACTGCACCAGCAAAAGATAAGTACTCCCCCATTCCCTAAATGAATGTCCATTTTCAAGAAATTTTTGTCCCAAAATGATCATATTTGGAAATAACTTTGTCCCTAAATGTTTATTTACCAAAAAAAATTCACTAGTCACTTTATACTTGCAAAACTAAATGTTTGGAAAATGGAAAACAAGAATATTTATGCATCTTTCCCATTTAGAAAAAAGGGAAGCCTGTGCACTAAAGCATCCACACGCAGCATTCAAGCAAGGGTCCGAAGAACGGTCCCCACCACATGGGTGAAATGTAGGCAAACCTTACACAGCATAAATGCAGGAGGCTGCTTCCAGGACTTGAACCCGTGCATGAGGCTGCTTCAAGGTCACACGGCAACACCTCAACCAGTGCGCCAAGGCTCCTTTTCTGCATCTTTGCCATTTAATTGTACAAAAAGTAAACATTTTCAAAATGTCCCTTAAATGAAATTTGGACATTCGTTTAGGAACAGAGGGAGTATGGTCATTCTGAAGTCAGTCAAGTTCTATCAGGTATGATAAAATACTAGGTTACGTCTTAACCAATGCATCTTGGCTGATTTCCAAAGAAGACCAGGTGTTGTATTGACATTCCAATAGTTAAAAACGCGAGATGGATAATACACTTTAGTCTTCAACTGCAGGATGTGTGTGTACATTGACATGTTTATTTTTTCAAGCTGAATTACCAGAAGATATATCAAAACTGAAGACCTAGTTGCTACAGCTACATGAATCCTTCTCCATTTATTAATGTCCAAAGCAAGATTAATCTGCTAAAACATACTCCATATCCTTCTTAGTTTGGTATTCCTCAACCTCTAGCATTGCAGATATTCATCTTATCACAGTTTACTTTGACACATTAACTGATCAAACAGTACATATCTAAACCTTTTTAAGTGATTTCTCTTACCTTTTAATTCTATCCTCCTGGACCTTCTCATTATCTTGCTACTTCTCACAAAGATTTGATCTGTATGAGCAATACTAAACTTCAGTTTTTTCTAGATATATCAGCTTCACAATTTTGATATACATGGTATATTCTTTTTTAATAATACCAATAAAATACTATTTAATTGCCCAGGTAACATCCCGTGAGATAAAATAAAGCAAATCTAAAGGTTGGTCAAGTATTCTTTCTGGGAGATTCATAGTTCTGTGTTCACAGTGAAAACTAAACAGATACCGTGCACTGAGAGAACCAAGAATCATAGAAATAACCAGTGACTTGAGACTAATAATCTGAAATGTATACACTTCTGGGTGGTAAATTTTATAAATTCTAACGAAAAGCCATCAGCCGCTACATACCAACTTTTCACAAGTAAGAGATTGTATGAATAGAAAAAAAATAATATTAACCTTATAGTTGGCCTAGCAGTGAAGTCAAATTGGACTCAACTCACAAAAGACAAGCTTTTGTGAATCCCTTTTGCTTGCTGCTCTTTTGCAACTCATTTATAAGTTAGTAAGACTATTCCCAAACAGGGAATAGTTGCACAATACTTCACAAGAATTATCTTTAGAAACCAGAACAGACAGCTATTTCAGTTACCATTCATCAAAACAAAATATTCCCTCCGTCCCAGTTGAAACTACACATTTTCCCCAATAGGGTGTCCCAATTGAAACTACACACTTCTTAAAGTGGAAAAGTTACTTCATTATTTAATGGGGACCCATTTTCACCCTCACAACAACATTCCACTTAATATTCCCTACCCAACTTTCTCCCTCCTACCCAACTTTTCATACTCACAACACCTACTCTACTAACACTTTCCTTAATTCCCGTACCCAATCCAAAGCGTGTAGTTTGAATTGGGACAGAAGGAGTAGATTGAAGGAGTAGATTGTATCATAGATATGAAAGCTTCTGAAGTGCCTTTCACTGGAATATTAACAGTATATAAGAAGACATGAGTGGCGAATAACTCACAGCTTCATTGGCTTGAAGCTTTTCAGCCCAGCCGTTCATAGTATATGGGTCATTAACAGCCACACAGATCACTGAATCAATCCCTTTGGCTTTGAACTTGTCAATGTTATTTTTGTAACTTGGTACATGCTGAGCAGAACAAACACCTGTAAAAGCACCCTGAAAAAACAGTAAACATTGTCTGATAAGACTGTTTTACTGGTTAAGGTAAAAGCAAGTGAATCAAAACATACATAATTCAAATCAATATTTTATTTCATTCAAAAACATCATCTACAAATAACTTTGATGAAATTCAGCCTATTAGATTGGGGCACTTGGTTTTACAAATGAAAATTGATAAAAATTTGAAAATTATTGAATAATGATCTAACCAAGTAGTGCATGAATTGAGCGAAACAGCAGAAGACACACAAATTCATCCCCAAAGTAGTTCTCTAAAATTTTCTTTCTGATCTTTTTTCCCCAACCCCAATAGAAGGTAACATGAGAGGAAATGCTAATGATGGTTTAGACACATGAAACATATGATGCACCTGTTTGGTAATAGTATAGAGTATATGTATCAGTATCAACTTGATTCTAGTTGATAGTGCTAGGAGTAAGGGATGACTAGAACCACCATGTCAGTAATAGAAAGATCCGATATGAATGAGTGTGACTTGTATGATGACCTTGCTTTAAAAAAATTATGGAAGAACAGGATTTATGAAGCAGACCCCAAGTGATTGGAAATGAGAGCTGAGTTGAGCTGAGTTTCAGGAAATTTATTGTTCCTACCTCACTCTCCTCAACAAGAAACCAAAAAAAAAAAAATCATATTTAGATGCACTTGTATATTCTCGCCAGTTCTAATTTCTTTATTTCAAGAGGCATCATTTTGCGTGAAATTAATACATTCACAACAAGAAGCAATACATTGCTTTTACATAACATAGAGTATTTGGAAGATAAAGATATGCATTGTTGATTTACTTTATTCTAGATAAGATCTCTAATAGTCCCTTCCTTTCCGAATTTACTGTTAGGGCATCTCCGATGCATGGAGTTAAGCCATAGGTATCAAAATCAAATTTTGATACCTATGTCACTATTCACATAGTATCAAATTACCATCTCCAATGGTAAATATCAAATTAATGAGTCAATTTTTTTTTTGTTTTATTGAATTTCTTTCACAATAATATTTTTAATAATTAAATATATACTAGTGTTAAATAATAATTGAATGCTAATTGAATATAAAATAAAGTAAACTAAAATATGTATACTTAATAAATAAAAAAGTATTTCTTTTTCCATTGAGAAATTAATAATTTAATTTTGTGGTTTATAAATATATAAAAAATTAAACAAAATAAAATTTAAATGTTAAATAAATAATAAAATGATATAATAATATACTTGGCAAAGTGAAGGAGTTAAGCAAGGTACCAAATTTGGTACCTTCCCTAACTCTTCATCAAAATTTGGTACCAATGATATTTAGCATTAGAGATGCTAACTCCTTCATGTGGGTATCAAAATTTGATTTTGATACCCACCATTGGAGTTGCTCTTACTGATAAACAAAAAAATATGCCAGATCTAGAGAAAACAACGAGCAAATCATTCGCCAAGCAAAGAGTGAAAAGCAAAGAAAAAGATAAAAAAAATATCAGAAAAATATAGAAAGAAACCTAGACAAAGAGAGTGTCTACCGATACAAGCACTTTGACAACTTATTGTTTCTTATCTTCACCATGTCAAACAAGCAACAAACATAATGCCCTATCAGTCTAATGTGGCACTCTGGCATGATATGATAAGCATCATAGTTATTAAAGGCTCAAGGCGCACCAAGGCGCAGAAGGTGTGCCTGGAGCCTAGTCGCAAGGCGCAAGGCGGGCGCGCGCCCGAGTGACGAACCTGTCAGAGCTAATAATACTCGCCGGAGGTCGCCAGAGTGATCAGGCTAATCGTTACTCTTATATAGAGTTATGGACTTATGTTGCGTGTGCGTGTACGTGAGAGAGCCGTAGGAGAGGAAGTGTATTAGTCGCGTATTAGGTTTAATTAGATGTAATTGTCGGTCAATTGTTGTGCCCGAAGCCTAGGCGCACCCCAGGCTCTAAAGCTGCGCCCTGGGCTTAGGCGCGCCTAGGCGCGAGCCTAGGCGCGCTTTTAATAACTATGATAAGCATTGGATGACGTCCGACGATACAAGCACTTTGACAACATATTGTTTCTTTTCTTCACCATGTCAAACAAGTAACTTAATCTCCAAACTCCGTTATTGTTCACAAGAAAATAATATGTACCACTTAAAATAACAAGCGATGGTGGATATTATGTGTAACATAAAATAATACCATAAATAATGAAGCTAAACAGGAAAATTAATATTATTGAGGACAAGTTGCTATATCCGCGTGATCTTGTCTACCAATACTTAGCAACAAGAAGTAAGGAAATAACTTCAGAGCGCTCTATCAATGAATCATTAAAATATTAAAATAAATGTTCATATACGTATTGAGGATAGATTAGGAAATAGGACTGCGCGTATGACGATTATTGACTATATTAACACAATACAAGATTACCAGATCAAATTTCAACTTTCTTCACATGCTGCTCACAGACCACTCATTATACTCAAAAATCAACCCAATCCATAAAGACTCAACCAAAATCCAAGTCAAAAAAGATTATTAAGGAAAACAAAATAAAATAAATGATCACAAAATGTAACCAATAGCCACAGAATAGTAATCCAAAACCCATAGTATCAATATGGCTTCGCCACTGACCCTCTGCACGGCTAAACAGACCAACCACAAATGAACACACATATTTGGGAGAGAACAAAAACTAAATATTATTAAAAATCTAAAATAATGTGAATATAAAAATTAAAGAAAAAAAACTTACAGGAAGGCCGAAAATGACAATCTTTTTGTCCTGACAAAGTAAAATTTCAATCAGAAACGGAAAAGTTGGTTCAGAGTAATTAAACAAGCTAAATCAAAGTTCAATTCAAATTCAGTGTGTGAGAGAGAGACCTTGAAAATTTCAGTGAGAGGAGTGGTGGAGAATTTAGAGGAGACGCCCTCGTCCCAGGAACGAGCCTTCTGGAGAGACACATTGGGAGCGGCGGAGACCAAATCGGTTCCGACCGCCACCGAGGCAAACGCCCTCATCCATGACGGTAGACCTCCAGCGCCGGCGGAGGTGACTGATTTCACTATAACTGATCGCTTCAACAGTGCCAACGCCATTTTCGTTTCTCAGGTTTTTTTTTTTTTTTGTTCTCGACTTGTTTACAGGAAATGTGGTGAGCTTTGGTAACGTGGATGCTAACTATTGGGCCTAAATATGGGCTTTCAAATGTCGGCCTTGTTTCTCTTTTTGGGCTCCTTCTTTTCTTTGTTCCCAACTCTGGCCCTAATCAATATTTTAATTGTTTCATTTTGAAATTGCAAAATTTGTCTAACTAAAAAATGCAAACTTCAAATTTTCATTTATTTTTTATGGCTTATCATACTCACACTAACTAATCTACTTACAACGATTTTTTGTAATTTCTAATGAGACAAGTTTTTTTTTACAATTTCAAATTGGACCGAAGAAACTTCAAATGAAACGGAGGAAACTGGGCCGAAAAAATTTCTTTAAAATGGAACGGAGGAAGTACTCTGTATCTGTATGTATTGTGGCTGTGTGAAACAATCAAACACAACGCGTATGCATAATTAATAAATAAATGCTCCCTTCGTAGTCTATTTTAGTGTTAGTTGCGAACTTGATTGAATTTTAACTATAGATTTATATTAATTAAATAGGCTTTATAAAAAAATTTAAAATGGTAATAATAATATGTTTAATGGTAGATCACTAACAATTTTTAGAAGCTCATGAAGATAAAAAGAATGCAACAAACTCGAGTTTAACGAGAGTAGCGTACTGCTAATATTACATGTTTAGAAATTACATCAGATATAGCTGGGAAAAAAAAATCTAGCACTTCTACTCAAAAAATATTCAACATTTCAACCTCCCACATTCCTTCACAGCAACTTTATGGATGGAATTTATACTCCCTCCGTACCCGAATTAATGTAGCACTTGACTTGTCAACGTTTTTAAGGAAGGTGATTTACTAGCTTGTACAATATTAAAATTGCACGGCATTACTTTCCTTATTTGAAAACGCGATATTTATTTTGGTACGGACCAAAATAAAAAGTACGACATTTATTAGGGTACAGAGAGGGAGTATATGATCTATCCCCTTTTCAACCTTAATTATTGCCATTAAGGACAAAAATGTCCAAGAAAATATCAATTCATGGTGACAAAATGTGGAAACAGAATTGCTTCAGTACAGGCGATGTTTAAAGCTGGCTTCAAGTCCTGTGATCAGCTTCAAATCATAGAAAGCACCAACACATTCACGAGTCACGAACCTAAAATCAAAGAAATGCAGAGTTCAAACAATCAAGGGATACTGAAAATTGTAATATGCACTTAAAAGTCATGGATAACATGAAAAAAACTGCATCACGGTAATTAGATGCTCTAATTAATTTTTCAAATTAATGGTGACTTGGAACACATGAATGACATTCAACTAGTTATAAGTATGAGGATATGAATGATTATTGGGGCTGAGGACCGAATAAGCAATATTTTACAGCAAAGGGGCATTGTTTTTTAAACCAATCTTTAAAAGGCTAAACCATTCGGTAAGATTTCCATCAATTTAAATAAACAGTTCTGCACTTTTTATTGGGTACATCTAGCGTGGGATTTCAGACACATGGACACCAAAAATCTCCACCACCCCCACCAAGCATGTAGCAAGTCAACAGTTCAAAGTCTAAACTGCACCTAGTCAAAAGTTGATATCCCGGAGTTCAGACAAACACACTTCCACATTGCAAAGGAGAGAGTTCCTTGAACAATCTACTCTGCACCCTGATCCATTCTAATGTCACAGCCTTCAGCCTAGTTAACTGCCTGCGTACGGGTGTACCCGAACCCTCAGTCCCATAAAAATGTTCCCATTTGCCAATTTTTGTTTGTCCCAAAAAGATCTCATTTCAATAATTGTTAGGTTCAAATCATTAAACTTCCTAAATTGCCAACCAACGAAGAAGAGGGAGAGAGGAGAGGAGAGGAGAGGAGAGGAGAGGATGAGAGCCAACTAAGGAAGATGAGGAAGTAATGGAGTAATAAGTAAACCCATTAAGGTTAGTGATGGAAATGAAAATGGGTTGCTAAAATGTTAAAATAGTCAATGAGACTATCGTTATGGAATGGAGGGAGTATAAAACATCATTCCCTCTAGAGTGCAGAAGCTATTTATAAACGAGGCTCAAAAGAACTTGAGGTCCAGTACTGAAAGACCCAGCCTCAGGACTGAATTTTCAAAGGAAAAACTCTACTTCCAAAAGTTTCTCATGTAGAAGAAATTAAAAGAGCTTGGATTATAAGATCTTACATGCACATGTACCCAAGTAGTATTCATTAGCTCAAGAATATACCTACTATTTCTTCTGAGCATGCCACTTCTCAATGCTTCCATACCAGTTCCACTAAAAACATAAGACAGCAAATCGCAATATTCCAATAGAAGCAACCTCGACAAAAGCCATTAGGTATAATCTTTGAGGAGATAAACCAGCAGTTGCTATGCCCAACAAGAATCCTTCAAAGTTGCAGGGAACGATAAAAGTACCAGATTGGATGCCACTCAAAGCTTTCTCAGCAACTTCATTGGCTTTCATTTCACCCCCGATCCTGCTATAATGCTTGTTAACGGTGGTCTCCTCTTGTTTTCTGCACAATGCATAAATGGGCAGTCAGGGGGGAGCTAATAAAATTGTAATCAATTGGTACAGAATCAGTTTTGGTTAAACAATAAACAATCCGCATAATATAAGCTTTCTTCGCTCTATTTTCAACGCATCATCTTCTATCAGTTCTGAAATGGAGTAAAAAAAGGGCAGCCCGGTGCCCCAAAGCATCCCTGCGTAGCGAGGGTCCGTGAAAGAGTCCCCACCACAAGGGTGAAATGTAGGCAATTCTTACCCTGCCTAAATACAAGAGGCCGCTTCCAGAACTTGAATCCGTGACCTCAAAGTCACATGGACCCTTACTACGCGGGGATGCTTTGATGCACCGGGCTGCCCTTTATTTCTCAAATGGGGTAACAAAAAAATCCCTTCCAATCTTTTCGACAAATCCCATCTAATAATCGTAGCCCCCCAAAATCCTGAACCCAGGCACCCATTTAACCGAGTATAATGGGGGTTCAGACAACGCAATTTCTCACAATAAAACCTTTACAAACCAAATCCTTCAAGAAGTTACTTTAGGAAAATCAACTAAGAATCCAAAACAAATATTAGATGTCAAAATGACAATTACCTATAACCCAAAAAAGAAGATGAAACTTTCAAAGCTGGATCAACAAGATAACACAACACACATTCAACTATAACCAGAACTTTGAGCTCAAAACCTTTCTTCTTATTATAATAATCATTAAATATATATACTCACATTTACATACATATATACATACACACGCACACACATATATATAGTTTAAACATTTTTAATCAACTCAGATCATTGAAAGAAGGTTATTCCTGGAAACTCTCCAAATCCACATAAACCCAAACACAAATAGATACCTAAGGGAATTCTCATGGATTCAGCTTCAAACACAACAAAAATAGGGATTCATGTTTATACCTGAAATGGTTTAACAACCACCAATTATTGAACTCATATGCAACAGGAAAATTCAAGGGAAATTTGTTATGGAATGCAGGGAGTCGGTTTCGGCTTTTGCTGATTAATGCTATGGCAAGTTGCTCACAAATTAAACAAAATACTGCAAACAGTCCATAATTTATAAAGCATTTGTTGCACTTCAGCTAACATGTTTCTTAACAAGCTACATTATTTGGAATCTAGCAGAAAGAGTATCATGTCATACTTTACTTTGGCATAGAATAGGGAACTTGCACTTGTTCATTATTCAATCCATCCTAAATGTAGTCCAGACTTTACAAATCAATGTTAAAAAAATATCAAATCAATATTCAAAAAATATATATTTCTATGTTTTAGGTAATTGAATTTCACTCATGAAGCCTCTCGGTTGCAACTTCAGGATTTTCAAGAACAAGTTAAAATATAGAAAACTTAGATCAAAGCCCTCGTGAGGTTGCATATTTTTGGGCTTTGCCCCCGATTTTTTTTTCCCATGAGATTAGTTTCATGATTTGTGGTATTTCCCTAAATGCTTGTAAGCATAAGGAGCTGAACCTCACAAGAAGTTAAATAGAAGATAAGGCCCTAAAATAGGCAATCCCTGGTGCGTTCATGCTACTTTTCCAAACTTTAAAAATCTTTGGTAAAATTAATCAACTTGGATAAAACAAAGTAAATGGGACAGAGGACGTATATTCATAGTTATTTCATTTAAATTTTCAACATTAACCGGGAACAGAAAAACATTAATTCCATGCTACTCCTACAATACTAGCATTAAATGTATATGCACGTTGCTGATAACATTATTTACACCATGCTCAATACCTGTTACCCTGCACAGGATAATGGCCAATCATTTGTATTGCACGAAAAGGAACAATTTTAACTTGCCAATGTCAGACATTCAACCAGTATTAGCCAATTTAAGTTATTGTGATTTACCGATCTAGGGACAATACGTGTAGGGAACATATTTCCAGAAGAACCAAAATATACCCATATTAGGTTGTCAAATGCTTAATGGCAAACTGAATGACAAATTTGCAAAGAAAGAAAACAATATGAAGACTTCCGAACCTTCAAGAAGACCAGGAGTATCCGTATCTGGGGGAAATATAAGTGAGACGTGGATGTTATCTGCAATAACTTCTTGTTGCAGTGCTTCTGCCAAACCCCTGAGGCCAAACTTACTAGCTGCATAAGCTGTATAACCATAAATACCCACCTAAAAGAAATCACAAGCCCATTTAGCATCATAACACAATAGGCAGATCAAAATCTCTACTAGAAACCTCACGTCATAACAAATAAATTACCTCAGATCAAGCAATAAGAAAAGCATATCTCAAGTTCAATCAATTGCCAAATTTCTTATACCATAATTTGGTTAATCATCAAGTACTTACCTATAGAAGCGAGAGTAACTCTAAGTAGGCAGCATTAGTAACGCACCAAGCAATAACAACTTCATGGACCTCATACTGTACAAAACCGCCAATGTCTATTTAATGAAGCTTGATTTTATTTAATTTTTCTTGAATAATTGACTGCTCTATCCTAAAACTGGAGGTTGCTACCCATCCCTGCATTGATACACACACTAAAGAAGATCCAAAGACCAGCTATACAAATTGTCACTAGTTTACTTTTGGGGGAAATTTTTGAATTACCAGCTCAAAGCCTAAACCTCATAGCTATATTCCAATACAACAAACTCAATTGCAATTTAGATTCACCATTTTACGTCCTCATCATGTAGAAAACTAATAGAATAATGACATTGTGCTCAAACTTCATTAGAACTTAAAATGAAACTTTACAATGTCGCATAAACAGCATATACAGTACCTGACCAGCTTGAGAAGACATGATCGCAATGGAAGTAGGCACACCATCCCTCCGATTCTTCATTCCAGGCAACGCAGCCTTAATCAAATTAAACGTCCCCATCAAATTGACATCAATAATGAACTTCACCTCCTCCAACGATTGCTTCTCAAGTTCCTCCGGCACAAACACACCTTGATTACAAACTAACACATCAATATCCCCCGCTTCCTCCACCGCCTTCTTCAATGCATCGAAATCACGTACATCGGCACTGAAAACGGCGACGTCGATGCCAGTGGAGAGCCGGATCGACTGCTTAGCTTCCTCGAGCTTATCAAGGTTTCGAGCTAGGATTGAGACGCGAGAACCCTCAGATGCGGCCTGGTGAGCCATGGCTAGTCCGATGCCGCTGGAACCGCCGGTGATGAAGATGTGGCGGCCTTTGATTGGGACCTTGATTGGGCGAGGGCGGACGATTAGGTAGAGGAGGATTAGGAGAGAGAGGGGGAATATGAGGATGAGGAGGAGGAAAGAGAAGTACGAATCCGCCATTGATGAATGAGGTTCGGTTGTTGCTGGTGGTCTGGCTGATAGTTACGATTGCACTTTTTGTTGCCGAGAGCGAGGGTGAGGAACTCGAGGCGGGCCGGCAGTGGCCGGTTTGTGACCGAACTGGGATCTGGTTGGATTTGGTCCAAGTCATTTGGAGCTTACTCCCTCTAACTTCAAATATAGCTAAATTGTGCTACATTGCAAATATTATTTAAAGACAAAAACTTGGGTGTGAGAACAGCATGACCCGTCTCATCCATGAGACCGGTCGGTTTCATACCCATCACCCGTCCAACAAAGCCAACCCACGCTTCCGCCCAAGCTTTTTGCATATGGGCGGTCGCCCAAGCTGAAATCAGTGGTCGCCCAAGCTGGAATCAGCCCACATTTGCCTTGGCCCAATTCTTCAGCCAACATTGCCCATTTATGAAAAGTAATAATTACTATAACATAATGTAATAATTGTATGCATATAAAATAATAGTTTGTATACATTAAAGTAATACATATATACAGAAAAGTAATAGTGTTTTTCCCTAAGTTTTCTTCGTTTGGCAAAAGTAATACTTATTATAACTAAAATGTAACAAACGTGTTATTTATATATAATAGTATTTGTACATAATTGTAACACATATGTATAGGTATCTATATGTTTTCATGTAAAAGTATTACATTATCTATAGAAATATGTTACAATTTCATCTATCAAAGTGTTACATTTACTTGTATAAACTATTACATTCATATACATAAGTTATTACATTTCAAAAATAATACATATAGTTTGTATTACATTTGAAAAAAATGAGTAAAAACGAGCTTTTATTTTTTTAAAACAGGTATTACGTTTACTTATGACCAATGTTACTTTATATGTATATAGTCATTACATTAAGAGATGGTAACTATTACTTTTTCTCTGAAAAAAATAATATAAAAAAAATGGCCTATAAAAGGCTGCCACGTGGCGGGTCATGCCCCATGAGTCATGGGTCGACCCGTCTCATGCATGAGACGGATCTCTTGTTCTCACAGGAGATCGGCTCTTATTTAAATTGCATTTAATATTTTTATCAAGAATATCTTTAGTTAATATTTTTTTTTAAAATAAGTGCATATTTATTAAATATTTATTAAACATTTAATATGAAAATATATTACTAGTTTTATAGCACACTTTTATTATAAAACAGATTAGTGGGCTAAAAACTCTTATAGATCAATGATCCCATCAGAAGGCTTTAACTAAACACATGACTGGGCTTGCTGCTACTTGAAACGCAATAGAAAGCCATTCGAATTCGAAGGCCTATTTGGTGCTATTTCTCCTTTGGTTGCAAATGTTGTAACGGGGTGAAACAAGCCGGCTCGAGCTTTGCTTGTAAAAACTTGAGTTCAAGTGGGATCGATGTGAACTTGAGTTTGAGCTCGAACCGACATTTTAAGCTCGTTTTGTTATCGAGTCAGCTTAAATTCAGCTCGTTTGTACGACGAGCTTTGATCGAGATCGACTCGTTTGAGCTCGGCTCGTTTAGCTCGTTAAAAGCTCAAATGGTTTTTGTTCGCGAATAACTTGAGCTCGTGTTCAGTATGATAAGCTCGTTAACACGTAAAGTCATTGTTCGAACTTGACTGAACTCAACTCGTATTCGTCTCGTTAAACTCGAATAATTATTATTTTGTAATAAATACACATATAATATGTATGTATAAAATAATATACTCCCTCGGTCCCGGTCCAAATGTCTCAACTTTCCTTTTTTGGTGTCCCATTTAAAATGTCTCAACCCAAAAAATGAAAGTTTTTTATTATTTTTTTATTTGTAGGACCCACTTGTCATACTCACAATAAATATTCACTAACTATTTCCTACCCCACTTTCTCTTTCCTACATCACTTTCATACTCACAATATTTATTTCACTATACACTTTTTACATGTATATATTTATTCCTTAATTCTCGTGCCGAACCCATTTTGAGACATTTGGACCGGGACGGAGGGAGTATTTAATTTTTCAACGGGGCTCGAACTCATCTCGTACTCTGACTCATTAAGCTTGTACTCGGCCCGTTAATCTCGAGCTCAGCTAATTAAAACTCGAGTTCAAGCAGATCGCGAGCAACTCAAAACTCTATTCAAGTCGAGCTCGAACGATCAAGTCACATCAACCGGCTTGCCTACCCCAACCTCAAAATCGATCCGAAACCAAATTTTATTTTATTTTTTATGTTTTTTTTAATGTTGAAATTTGATTAAATAGATCAACTCGTAGGTGATATGGATGACAGGTTAAATTTGATTTTGTGGAGTCTGTAAAATGATCAAAACAGTTTTAATCGATCATCTAAACATTTCTCATTGACTTGACTGATTGATGTCTCGATCTCGGATTTCGTCAAAGTATTAAGTAAGCATTAAATCTCTTTAAAACTTTTCCTTTTGATCCTTTGAATTTGTAAGCCTTAAATTGATAATTTTTAAGTGATTAGACATAGTGACATGAGGGTACAGGTAAGAATGTGTGTAGAGTGGAGCTTTGACATTGAAATGGTAGATGCATTATGTTATGTGCACTATTTTTCAAAAGAGAATTGTGTCCACTTGTGGTCCTCCTTTTGCAAAAGACCTCACAAGTGATTTGATTTAAGATCTTCACAACTAAAGAGGAGGGGAAGGGGAACCCAATTGATCTTTTTCTTTTAATTTTTTCTCAAAGTATTCATCAACCCTTTTGAAATTAGTATACAACACATCAATTCATCAAAATGGACAAGCACTTAGATTATGACAGGGAAACCTCCACACTCACCCCTACCCCCACCCCCATCCCAAACTAAATCTTTCTCCTTCATTTCCTAAGAAAATCTATGCACATATTTTATCTATAATTATGACTTAGTTTTCTCTCTTCTTTCTTTAGTCTTGTTGGTGGGATCTGAAACCTAATAAGGTTAATCCAAATTATTTGAAAAGACATAATTGATCTAATTTTATATCGCTTATGGTGTACTATTCTAATTAAGACATCTATTTCAAGTGCATATTCCAATTTTGCAAAGTATTGAGTTTTGAAACACGATAAGCGACGACCATCAGTTCAGTTTAATAGATTTTTGTTTAAGTAATTTCATTGGTAATTACTTTTTGTACTTTTTATTATTGAGACCTTGTAATGGGGGTTAAAAAGTCTTGGTGCATATCTCATTTTTGATTAACTTGGCTCTATTCGAGTATTTCTCATCTTTTTTAATGATTAAAAAGCCGGTTAGCAATTTATCATCTTCAAAATTTATCTCAATCTATCTAATATACCAAAAAAAAAAAAAAAAAAAAACTGTAGTCCAGTGTACGTGTACAAGACACTTAAAAGGGCAAATCCCGGTGCGCCAAGCGCTCCCCGCCAAGCGGGGGTTGGGAGAGAGAACCATTTGCTAGAGTCTTCCCCTCCTGACAATTGCCAAGAGGCTGTTCGATCATCTATTTAAAACCTTTCCCATATTCATATCAAAAACAAACAAGTGCTTGATCTTGGATAGCTCAGTTAACTAACATGTAATTAGCAATCAGATTAGCCAGTTAGTCACATGATTGAGGAATAAAGTTAAAGTGAGGGAATTCTAAAAGCTAGGAATGACAACTAAGTTAGCTACAGCTCTTATGGAATCCAATAATGAAATAATGAGTTATGTACCAGTTTTGCTTTTAGGTTGGCTGCCAACCTACAAATTATTCTTAAATATTTTTATAAAAAGGAAAAAAAAACACTCTCAGGCCGCGCTCCTTAATGACATGATTACGTGCTTCTAATTCAGATTCATTACATATAAACTCCACGACGTGCAACCATTAGTTAAAGTACTTAGAGTAGTATCGTGTAGTCACTTGTACTGATTCAACACGTTCATCGTTCATAAAAATGCCAGTTTAGTGCTTAATTAAAATTGATTTGGGAAAAAATAATGGAAGGTCAACTCCTTGTTACAGCTAATCTGAGTTCTTAAACCATTGAAAACATTTATATTAGTTCCATATATGATGAATCACTGACAATGACCTGAGTCTGACAACATTAAAAAATTACATATATTAATTTCATCTTACAAATAGATAGAGATGACAACAAGAACTATCCCAAATTATTCATAAACTAATTAATTAAAAAAATCAATTATATATCATCATAAGCAACTTACAAACTTATCTTACAAGTTGCATAAACAGGGGAGGCACAAACCTTAGGTGGAAACCTCCCTAAAATCTGGTCATGAATAGGTAAAGATCTAAGTGATCTCACTATATATCACAATTTGGAACAGCTGCAACAATCGGTGTGGATTTGATCAGATCTCCCGTTTGTTGGATATGTGTTGTAGAGATTAGATGGACCGAGCAAGCTTGTTGTTGGGTCCCACATAGAACACGATCTATGTCGTCCATTATTCAAAAAGGCATATGTGGCCTCTATTCACCACACTGTTGCAGCAACAACTATGTCGCTACAACAGTTTTAGGTCCAAAAATCACTATACAAATCTTTGCACAAAATACATTAGGAAAAAAAAATTGGAAAAAAAAAAAAAAACATTACTCACCGGTAATTACCTTTTAAAGTTACACACTGCTAGCAAGAGAATTTACATCTCTATTTTTAATACTGACATCTTTTGTGGTTAAAAGAATTGTAGGAAGTGTTGATTGCATTATTATTGCAAGCTAATTCATGAGGATACTGTTGTTGTTGTTGTTGTTGCTGTTGTTGTTGAGGTCTTGAGTTATGATCAAAGTGTCTGTTGAACCTTGTGTTTGATGAGTTGTACCTTCCATTTTTGCTTTTCCTTCGCGGTTGCGTTGAACGTGGGATGAATACTCCGGTACCTTTAGTTTCTCTTCTGCAGTTTTCGTCGTAAAATGCTGGCAAATGTGTAGTTGGATTTTGGACTGCTTGAGAGAATGCCTAAAAATAAGAGAAGTTGTACCTTTTAATATGCAAAATTAAATTATGATAAAAAAGCTCATGTACAGTTATTTTAGTTGTTTTTTTTTTCTCTCTTTTTTCTCAGTTTCCTTTCCCTGAGATCCTAATAGAACTGGTATATTGAAGAAAGAACAGTTGGATCAAAGGAGCAAGTTAAAGGACTTCAAATTAGGACCACTACAATACAACACTACTTAGGTTAGGGTATGTTTGGCAACCTCAATTCCAGGCTTTTGATTTGGATTCAGGAGAGCAAAATGAATTTGAAGGAGCAAAAATTATATATCATGATTTGATAATTGAGTTGCTAAACATACTATTGGTGTACTTGAATGTGAATGACACATCTCTAGAGAAAGAGAGGAGGGGGGAGAGAGAAGGATTTAGGACTTAGTGCAGTCGGACTACACAACAGCAGTCCAGCTCACACTCGTATCCATTTATTTCAATCTCGACGACGGTCACGTTTAAGGATTTTTAAGGGTATTTTAGACATTTTGCTCGGCACGCCCATCACGTCCCTCTATTCACCGTGCATGATCTCGCGCTTGATGCGGCCGACATATGTGCAGTAGGACTGCACTGCCCCAAATCTTCTGAGAGAGAAAGAGAGGTGAGAGAGAGAGGGAGGTAGAGAGAGAGAGAGAGATGAAAAACCTGAAAAGAAACTGGAGGGCAGTGGGAGATGGGAACTTCATCATCATCATCCATGATAAGGAGAGAGATTCTCTGGCTTAAGTCTGCAAAGAAGACATCATCTTCTATAACTTCCATGGCAACTTCCATAACTAAATTCCTTCCTCAAAACTTGGTTTTTTAAGATTTCGAAAACAACTAACTGTCAACAAAGAAAAGGAGAAAAAAAATCTTGGAATTTTTTCTTTTCTTTCCTTTTCTTCTTTTTTCTTGTTTGTGTTAAGTTGATTGTTGAATAGGATGTGTTGGTGTAAATTAAATAGGGAAAGAGGAGAAAGGATGGGTTTTAGTTAAAAGGGGCTATAGTATTGTTATTATGGGTTGGACATGTGAGGTGGTGGGACCCACTTAGCCAAACTGTCTATAGGAGACCCACAAGAGGATCATGAAGTGTGTTTATGATATTATCCATTTAGATAGACCAACAAATAGGCAACAACCCACACCCAAATATATGAGATATCTCATCCAAATATGGTCTCAAATCTTCATAATATACTTGGTTCTCAATCTCCAGAGTCCTCTCTTGACAACATTTACCCCTCCAACCAGATCTGGAACTGATGCAGTGATAGACTTGTTTCAATGTTGATGATCGTTTTATCTTTTATTTATTTATTGGTTAGTAAATATTGTTTGAAATAAATGTGGGACCCAAAAACAAATTTACCCGTCCCAACATCCATTTTAAAAGAGGCAAAAGTTAAATATTGGAGCTGAGCAACAAATCTGTCGCTACAGTTGTTTGTTTTATGTCCCCAGCGGTTGGGAACATAAAACAACTGTAGCGACAGCGGTAGCGGTGGGTGTTGGACTTAACGTAGGTAGCGTAACTAGCCAAGAGTGTCGTTCTTTTTTCTTCTCTTGAATCTTTATTTTCGTTTTTTTTAATTAATGTCCGATCAAAAAGAATTTAGGAAAAAATTAAATTGGGACTTTTTTTTAATGTGAAATGTTATTGAATTTGTGTGGGCCAAATATTGACTTGTGTATAGTTTTTGGGTTAAAATTGGGACTAGCTAATACATATACACAACAAATTTTGAGGCCCCTAAATTAGCCCATTTTTTTGTGGCCCTAGGCCATGGCCTCACTTGTCTTGTACCATGGCCGGCCCTGCCCCAAACCCCACCACCACCACAACCACCACTCACTCTCTCTCTCTCTCTCTCTCTCTCTCTCTCTCTCTCTCTCTCTCTCACACACACACACACACACACACAATATACTATAGTTTGCACTCAAGTTCGGAACATAACAAGTTACTCCATAAGTTTGAGTTTTGAAAGTCAGGCGTAATTCTTAAGAAATCTGTCTCTACGGTTGTTTGTTTTATGTCCCCAACGGTTGAGAACATAAAACAACTGTAGCGACAGCGGTAGCGGTGGGTGTTGGACTTAACGTAGATAGCGTAACTAGCCAAGAGTGTCGTTCTTTTTTCTTCTCTTGAATCTTTATTTTCGTTTTTTTAATTAATGTCCGATCAAAAAGAATTTAGGGAAAAATTAAATTTGGACTTTTTTTAATGTGGAATGTTGTTGAATTTGTGTGGGCCAAATATTGACTTGTGTATAGTTTTTGAATTAAAATTGGACCTAGCTAACACAACAAATTTTGAGGCCCCTAAATTAGCCCATTTTTTTGTGGCCCTAGGCCATGGCCTCACTTGTCTTGTGCCATGGCCGGCCCTGCCCCCACCCCCACCACTCACTCACTCTCTCTCTCTCTCTCTCTCTCTCACACACACACAATATACTATAGTTTGCACTCAAGTTCGAGACATAACAAGTTACTCCATAAGTTTGAGTTTTGAAAGTCTGGCGTAAGTATTAACGTTCACGTGTAATCGCGAACACGGAAACAAACAAGGATGGAGTTGAGAATACTATAGGTGTCAATACACATGCAAAGATTGAGTGGATTTTGAGAATGGGATTATGTAATCTAAGAGGACTTTATCTGATAAGGTATATACTATGTAGTAGTGGTGGATGTTGGTTGAGAGATAAGTTTGTCATTGTCAAATGTTTCCTCTACTGTCTTGTTTTGGGGATACTTATATTGCTAAAAATAGTTCAACCACACTTGCATCCTCACAAAAGGTAGCCAAAACTACTCAAGAGTAGCTATGTTATGATAGATTTTGGGTGATTAAAAAAGTAAATACCATAAAGATGTTTTTATTTCTATATTTTTGATTGTCCAAAAAAAACATTTTCAAATTTTAGTAGTTAAAATAAGTAAAAACTCTAAACTATACCATTAAAACGTGTGAGCGGTCATTTGCTACTAGTCTAATTCTTACTTTCATTATGATAATTTTTAGTTTCGCTAAGGATAATAATGGAAAGGAAAATATATCACTAAAATATTTAAATAGTTAAACAAAACATCGTTATGAACGGAGGGAGTGTTAGTCTTCAATAAATCTAGGAGGCCCCTGCATTTTTTATGAAAAATTATTGATTATTCATGTTAAGTAAATAATTAAACAAAAATTATAAATACCAATTGGCCTGCTGGAATAAGTAGGGTCTTCTAGGTTGAAGGCTTCTGAGCAAAGCAGCGTTTAAGAAAACAGGCGCCTATGCACGGTGGGCACGATGCGTTTGGAGCTGGTGCAATTAAACTACTCATTAAAGGCTGCATCGAATAATATCTAATTTTCTTCAAATGGATGGCTCATATTGATAGAAGAGGACGAAAAGACAATTTTATCCTTAATAAGAGATCAAACTGCTAACAGTCCTATTGTGCGGGTGCCCCAAATCAACTAACACCCAAATTTTGAACCGACTTTCCCCATATTTTTATTTTTTTCACAAAAACCCACTCTACTTTGAAAAACTCTCATCCCAACCACAAATTTGTATCTAATATGTCACTAACCACAAATTTGTGTTTAATCCGTCACTAATGTGTGCAACAATCCTCAATTCTTGGGCTGGGACGATAGATTTTTCAAAGTAAAGTGGTTTTTGTGAGAAAAAAATAAAAGTATGATGGTTAAAGTAAAAGTTCAATGATAATACAACAACAACAAAGCCTTAGTCTCAAAATAATTTGGGATCGGCTAACATGAATCCTTATATGTCATCGTGAGAAAAAGAAAAGGTTGTTGGAAAAAAAATAAATAAAAAATAAATAAACAATGAATGATTATACTACTTCACTTCAGACAACATGGTTTTGACGGCAACACTGATGGGTGGAAATACCAAATCAAGTACTTTTACACAACTGACTGGAAAATTCATTCATGGCTCAGCTGCATTTCACTTGCTTTACTCCCATAAATACCCACAAGCTTTGTTGGCTGGCAAATAAGGACCCCCTCCCATCTGCACTACACCATCTCCATGTTGCAATAAATATTCATATCATTTTCTCATCTATTCGAAAATCTAATATTTCTACGCCACATTTAATGAAACAGTATCAACTACCCAAGAATTAAAAGCATTAGATTTTTATTTTCCCTATTTTCTTGGAGTAAATGCAGCATAGACCCGGAGTGATGTGCATGAGAATGTGGATGATAAATAGAACACAGAAAATTTTATTATTAATCGGTGGACCTTCTTGCTATAAGAAAGCTGCTTCAAGCATTGTAAACCAAAATAATTGAACGCTTCAGTCAGGACTTGATAACCACTGCTCTCAGAATTGTGTATACACAGCACATCTGAATCAAGTTATCACAACTACTTTTTCATGTATTTTTCAACTCCGTCCAAAATGAAATGTCAAAATTTTGTGAAAACTTGCTCCCTCTTTTGGTTCAAAAAAAATTTGCTTTGATCAAGAGCAAAACTTGGACATTCATTATGGGATAGTGGGAGTATGTTAGGTAGTATAAAAAAATAGAGTTTACTTTACTCAGTCGACCAAGATAACAACAAATATAATATTTCATTTCATAATTGAGTGATAATTCACCTTTAAAATATTCTATGGGTAACATACAAAAATAGACCAATATCCGAATGTATTTCTCAATCACCTAACCGCAATGTACTAGAATCAGGGGAAATAGAGAGGCTGAGGGTGAGAGTGAGTGAGTTTATGCACCTGATTTTATGCCCCTCCAGCTGTGTCCATCTCTGTAATTCCAACAACACCCTTGAAGGCAATACGCAATTTTCTTAAGCAAGATTGCTTCTGGTCACCCTTCCCAGCTAATCCTGTCACGTGGATAATGTCCTTTGGGGTTTTATCCATCAAGTCAAAGAGAGGTAAATCTAAGTTTGACCGAGTCATCTCTTCTAACACTGGAGGTGCTTGCATGTACAGATTCTTTCCACGGTGTGTAACACTTGCTTTGGCTATGAATAGCTTGGGATGATCTTCAAGTAGCTCAATGAACTGTTGCAGAACACTTAGATATTATGATAACATTATGCACAAATAGGATGTCAGATTTGGGGGGAAAAAAACTAGAAATAAAAATAAGAAGCGAAATTCGGATAAACTAAGAGTAGAAGTTAGGGGAGACACTATCAGACAAAGAACCGAGAGACACATTAACATAAGAATTCCCAAAATGAATGACCTTTTTCTACTCCCTCCATCCCTAAATGGATGTCGAAAAACTTTTCAAATTTGCTCTTGATCAAGAGCAAATTTGAATTTTTTTTCGACATTCATTTAGGGGCAGAGGGATTATTAAGTTACTAAAGTTACCTTTGCCAACTACCATGTCCTAGTGCACACTAGCCATGCTACAACATGTAACACTAGGACATACATGTATACGAGCAAAGAAAATATAGCATAAAGCCAACTTTCTTAAGTTACAAGATATACCAAAAAAGGGACTAAACTTTTCGGATAGAGGAAGTAGTTATTAAGCTGTACAGAAAAGCAAATAAGAAATCACAGTGCAAAAGGACGTTAACCAGGGTGCAAAGGCTAGTAAAACATGATCAGTGGACCTTTTTCAAAGTAAATGAAGTGTCGGTAAAAGAAAGTAAGTATCCTTGAATTGGCAACTAATTAGGGCCTCAAAGGGAGTGGACCTTTTTCAAAGTAACAGAAGTATCCAGCTCAAGGAGAACGCCAGGACCACAAGCAAGGCAGTCTTTGTCCTTGGCAAACTCGGTCACCTTAGTATGGAGTCCTTCAACCCCATTATACCTACAATAAAGTCACGATGTATAAGTAGCAAATATGATCAAAAGCTAATGGCCCTATGTATGTATGTATATATATATGCTCATCAAAGGACATTTTATCCTATCCAAGTAAAGAAGATGGGCAACAATACATATTGAAATTACTTTATATATGAATATTAAACATCCAAACCATGAATGTACAAAGGCTACAAGAAGAGATAAGCTTAAACAACATTATTAAAAAAAAAAAAAAAGACTTAAGTAGAATTTTCATCGGTCTTAAAATAGCTAAACAAAAGTGAAAAGGAGTCAGATTTGAGAGGCTGATATCATCCAAGTTCAATGAGCACATGGAGGGGGGGGGGGGAACTTGCACAGGCACACAAGATCCTTTTATCATAGGTACTGAAACTTGGAATTAAATTCAAGATTCATCATTTGAGAACGGAATCAAAATTCCGCAAGAACTTGACTAAACCACTGACAGAGAATAGAAGGGCCACTCAATTGATGAATCAGTTAATTTAGCAGATATCAACTATGCAAAGGACTTTGACAATGCCAATTTGAGGGATACTATTTCAATCATTAGCATTACTAATGAACATAGAATAAACTATGAGTGCAATTGACCAATTACTTGTCAAAAACCTCATGGAAAGTAATCATTTCAATGAGATAGATATTCATAAAGCTGATACACAAATGCAAAAATGAAGTACGACGCACGATAGATAGTTTGACAATGTTTTACTGCATCCTGACGCCATCTTTAAGGTTTCCAAAGCGCATGCAGCTGATATAATTGCGTTCGTAGAAGCTATAGCGGGAATAATATTTTTCACCACCCCCTATAAACAAAATTTCAAACACAGTCGAGTTTATTAGAAAATAACAGAAGCGTTAACTGGAGTGGAATCAATATATCAACTATGTTAGTGCAGCAGTGAGCATACACATTCTATTTCCGACACATGCCTTTGAACTGAATTAAAACCATTTGGGATATGTGATAATTTCCTTGTCACTGTAGATACTTAGACATGCATTTATAATCGAAATATATGAGCTTGAGGCTGAATATTAATATGCAAGTGGTTAAGGTTTATGATACATAATGGGTCAAAGGCTTTTCACACAAAGAAAACTGATTTTCAAAGTTGAAGATCCTAGGTATTAAGTTACCTGAGTCAAAGAATATGTAACTCCTGGAATTCCAAAAAGTTCTGCTCTCTTGACAGCCTACAGATTAAGGCAGAAAAAGTGAGAGGAGCAACCTAACTACTAGTAGGCAAAGAAAAAGTAACAAGTTTAAACTGGTAAACCTCAGAATAAACCCACTGCATATGTTCAGGGTTATCCGGATCAAAAGTTTTTCCACTGTGAACCTGCAGTTGAGATGCAACTACAGTTTTCAGAAAATGCGAAAGAGGTTGAGAGAAAATGGTGGCTAGTGACAAAAATTACCTCGTCCCATTTGATTAAATGTGCATATTCAATACAATGAGCAGCATTTCTAGGGGTTTCGGCAAGAGTACATAATGGAAACTTCACTTGTGGAGGGAAAAGCCAAATGGTACATTCAAAGCATGGTGTGATCCCAGGCATAATAACCCTCGCATGGCCCTTGAAACCTTCGGTTCCACCATCCACCATGGGCTTCATTGTTTCTTCTCGTGGATTGTCATCAGAGTCATATTCTGGATTTACAAAACCAAATAAGAAGTAGCGATATGAGGTCTGAGAAGTGCTACCAAGGGAACAGTCCTGAAGGACATCAAATGATACAACTACTATATAGTATGAGCCAGTACATGTTTTGCATGCAACATGTATAAGGTAATAAAGAACCTATGCCTTCGTAATGAAGCAAAGTACAAAGATATATTGGTCAAACCTATGTGAGGTTCAGGGTTTGTAAGATAGTGGAGGTCCAGCAATGAAAATTGGAGTACCATCCCGTCTTATTAATAATGCCTGAATTTCATGTACATCAAACAAGATGATGCTCTAGCAAAACATTAAATCAAGATTATATATGAATATATTATAGCATTATTAAGCCAATATATCAAATCAACAATTCCAAAAAGAGAAGAAAAAATAGGAATGGCCTCCTCAAAGAAATATTTCCTTGCAATATCGGATCAGTGGCCTTCAACTTCTAAATTTGTAAACAGCAAGAAATTTCAAATGAGGTCATAGTGCTTTTCCTATTTTGTGCATCTTTTACAATATCTTGGGCCTAGGGATCTAGCTTATCATTATGTCAAAAAGATGCTGAAAAAAATCAAATATTCAGTTAATGTTTCTTTACCCTGACTCAAATGGCAGTAATGTTTAGTCTAAAGGAGAACATAATATAGGGAAATCAGCATTCTCATCAGAATAAAAGAAACAATAATGAACTAAAGCATATCCTCATGAAGATATATTAATTTAAGATTATTATTTCCCTATATAGATCTTATATATCCTCGCACAATAATTAAACGTCATGTCAAACTGTATTTTGTAATTTCCTTTACTCCCTGTTCCATATAGACTGGGGCAAAAAGGGCAAACCCCGGTGCGCCAAGCGCTCCCCGCCAAGCGGGGGTTGGGAGAGGGAACCATTTGCTAGAGTCTTCCCCTGACAATTGCCAAGAGGCTGTTCGCCAAGGTTCGAACTCGTGACCTTATGGACACCAAAGGAGCAACTTAACCGTTGCGCCAAGGCTCGCCCTCTCTGTTCCATATAGACTATTAGACTAAAATGCCATTTTTTGTGCACACTTGTTCTATTTTTTTCGTGAGATAAACGAAGAATTTTAAAGACCAAGCAAAGAGAATGGAATACAGAACCAGCGAGCTTCTCACCTGCCTAGAAAAAAAAAGAGAAAAGCAAGATTAAAATACAAAAGAAGATTTGAAAAGAACAGCCTTCCAGTCTCTTGATATAGTAGTTAGAAGAAACTCCTCTAAAAGCTACAAAAGCAGATGCCAAAAGAGAAGTGTCAAATGAAATTATGTTCTTCAACAAAGAAAAATAAATGTCTTTTGACTTATTCCAGAAGATGTGAGAGTTGGTCCAAGTGCACCGCCAAGTGCTGAGCAAAGTACACTGCCATGGAATCTGAAAATCCTTAAAAGTCCCCAAAACACACATATCTGGTCAATAACAAGGCTCGAGCAAGCGAGGACTCATACAACTCTCGCCACGAATATTATGTGAATTAACCAACAGCTTCCGAGCACTCTCTTTAATAAGGACTGTAGTATGTCTGTCAGCAGACTGTTCGTTGGTAAACTTACAGTTATGGAGGATTAATGGCTAAGCTTAAGTGTGCAAGGAAGTATAACACCCACACATATAAGAAGGTATAGAAGCTATGCCAGGTATAAATGAAACCCTTCACTGGTGATTGGTGGACGGCTGTACAGGACTCACATAACTGCCTAATCTGCATGCCAGATGCCACAACTTAAACATACATTAAAAGATGTATGATGGTACAAATGGATTTGAACCACAGCCCAACACACCATACCAAAACATGCAATATTACCGAGAACATCAATTTATGCCTTTTAGCAACAAAATACTCAACAATAAAGGGCAAACATGAAGTAAAAACTCTTAAGGGACATGTAAATATAGCAGGAGCTAAGTGCATTCACTGACAGCTCAACCAATAACAAAATTAAGAGATTTCAGAACTTCGATTCAGAAGGAAAGTAGCAGAAATACCTAGAAATCCACAGGCCACTGCATTTATATAACTTCGAGCCTCGATAGAATCAAGGCCAAGAACAATTATGCTGAACTCACTGTAAAAGTCTAGCTCTTTATCCTCAATCCGCCCGAAGTGTGGGACAATATTAACACCACTAACTCTTTCCATCACTCGTTTTGCAGCTACCTCAGCCTTCGGCTTCCCAACATCCTCAAGTCTGTAATTACAACACCGTAAACAAGAAATATTTATGTCAATAGATAGAATAGATACAGAGACATGGTTGTTCCTTTCAATATAGTTTACTACTTTTTCATCAAAATAGAAACTTCATCAATCTTTTGTCACCCATTCGAGATTATTCTATTCCAATTCCTTCCTGATACCTCGCAAGGAAAATCTCGAATTAAATACTAAATTGATGGGTTAGTGTGAGCTTATCCATGCGGTTATACACTTTGTTCCTGGTCAGAAATATAGTGAATCACCTTTCCTATTCTTTCCCCATACCCCGCTACTAAGAAAGATATTCACTTCTTAAAATATGCAACTGTCATTCAAAATTTAACCAAACTATGTTTCAAAATAATTATTAAGTCACCTCCTAAATGTAATTCCAAGAACAATCTAAGGTTTAAATTCCACAGTATAGAGGGGCTGAATGTCTCCAGGCTAGCATAGAGATTGTGGAAAGGTCCAACACAATAACCATCTTCACTATACAGCAGATCATGATCTCCATTTAGAGTCTTTAATTTCATATGCCATTGATACCGAGCTTGTACACCAAATAAATCATAAGATCTTGTGTAATTACTTGATTCATGATCTACATCTTTAGCTAACAATTTGCATTCGCACTCCGAACTCAAATACCACCACAAGTCAACTACCGATGAGAAATTGTGTGATGATGCACATCATCAAGAGAATGAGTAACAACTTTTCAAGACCAAATCAATAAGAAGAGGCTATCGCAATGAGACTACAGACACCATGTAGGGAAGTGAAGTCACTGAGACATTAGAACAATAAAGGAAGAAACCATCAAACAAGTGCATGCAACTAAGAGGGAAATCATCTCAGGAAAATCTAAGATGATCAAAAAGTGTAGAGCCTGTTTTGATGTTGAATGGTTATGTTTATGCGTCAAGTTAACCTGGGGCTGCAATCCAATTTTGATGTTGAATGGTTATGTTTATGCGTCAAGTTAACCTGGGGCTGCAATCCAATTAAGGAGACAGTAAAAGACCAATGGAGGAGGAAAGTACTAGCTCAGTCCAAAGATAGTTAAAGAGCTATTGTCACTAAAAGGGCAAACCCCGGTGCGCCAAGCGCTCCCCGCCAAGCGGGGGTTGGGAGAGGGAACCATTTGCTAGAGCCTTCCCCTGACAATTGTCAAGAGGCTGTTCGCCAAGGTTCGAACTCGTGACCTTAAGGTCACCAAAGGAGCAACTTAACCGTTGCGCCAAGGCTCGCCTCTAAAGAGCTATTGTCACTGCAGGGTTTAATTTATAAACCATTTGATTGCGGAGAAGGTGAAGAAACCATCAAACAAGTGCATGCAACTAAGAGTGAGGGAAGTGTATATAATAATAAGAGTCTTGATTCTCTTGAATGCTTGCAAACCAAGGGCACATAACCAACATTCTAAGTACTAAAACAAATCCGGAACTGCTATTTTTATAGGCATGTCCCATTCTCTAAAACTCTTCACACAAAAGTGAAACAAACTGTCATGCCCATATCCTCTCTTCTCTATCTGTTGCATTACAAGCTAATTTATACAGAACCTCAGTTTCTATAAGGTATCATTGACCATCGTGATAAAAATTCTATTAATCTCAATATTCATCTACCTAATGAACCCTAGCACCTCATTCTGAGCCCAAATCAAACGTGAATTCAACAAATAGAGTAATACAATTACCCACTACAAAATCAAATTACCCAAATATAAACAAAGCACACCTGAAAAGAAATTGACGATTAAGATTGGTAACTTCAATTCTGTCCATATCAATAACCTCAAGATTTCGAAAACCGGAGAGTGCCAAATCCTTAAGAAGCTCACATCCTAATCCACCGGCACCGACAACCAAAACACGAACATACTCTTGAAGATCATTCCTCAACTGCAATCAAGCACCATAGTACCAAAATTACAGATATGCGCATCAACTGATTGTAAAAATTACTCAAAGAGTAGGGTAAAGAGAGAGAGAGATGGTTACTTCCGTGCCTGGCTCGAAGGTTGGGCCGACTATGTGGCCGGACCTGAGAAGGAGCTTGTCGAGGTCTCTTGATCTGCTAGGTTGTTCCGTGGAGTCCGCCATTAGAGAACACTCGAGTAGCTGGCTCGATCGGAGACCACTCAAGGCTTTACTCCGTTCGAATAAGCTTGCGAATGGGGGACTAAAGTAGCTTGGGTTTTACGCTCGGGTGCTAATCTATTAACCTGCGCACCCTTTCTCGTTATTTACCAAGAGGAGCCGGGGTATTTTAGGGAGAATGCCCGTAATTTTAGAAAAGTACTCTTCCGTGCCACCGGTTCAAGGTTTTTAGTTTAACATGACAAACGATTATTAAAAAGAGTCTTATAAAAAACTAAAAAAACTAGTTTTTTTTTTAAGATAAGGAAAAACGTGTTTTCAAAACAAATGGTGGCATTTTTGTAATTACACAAATTTGTGCCATCCCAAGCTCCGATCATCTTCTTTGGCCATCCCAAGCTCCGATCGTTCTCTGGCGTTCACTCAGTTTGAGTATTTAGTAACCTACAATTCGTGCCCTAGTTCCGCCATTAATGTCCATTGTCAACTCTGCTTCGTTACATAATTGATTGGTACTTTATTGATTGGTACATAATTAATTGGAGATAACTGTGTGATTTGATTCCATAGCTCTTCGTTTTTCGTTGGATAAACATAATGTCCTTGATGGTGTGAAAAAGGGTTTAATTTCTTGAAGTTTGGGTCAATTCAACGAAGCGGTGCATGTGTAACAAAGTGCCGGTGCCGGTGTAAAAAAGTGTCGGTGTTAGTGTAATAAAGTGCCGGTGTTAGTATATCGAAGTGCGGTGTTAGTGTAAAACAAGTGCCGGTGTTAGTTTAACAAAGTGCCGGTGTTAGTGTAACAAAGTGCCGGTGTTAGTGTAACCAGTGCCGGTGTTAGTTTATAAAGTCACTTAATATACATGCACTAGCACTTTTTTACACCGGCATTCAAAAATACATGGCGGCATTTGAAAACACATTTCTTGGCACTCAAAATGCATATACTGGCACTCAAAAACACGATAATTATTTTTGCTAATATTCAAAAAAACATGAACTGGCATTCAAAAAACATGGGTCGGCATTCAAAATTACATGAGCTGGCATTCAAAAATACATTGACACTCGATTACACACCTTACCGGCACTCTATTATACACTAACGGGCACTCAATTATACACCAACGGGCACTTGATTATACACTAACGGGCACTTGATTATACACTAACGGGCACTCAATTATACACCAACGGCACTTGATTATACACTAACGGGCACTCTATTATACACTAACGGGCACTTGATTAATCACCAGCGGCACTTGATTAATCGTTATAAAACAACAGTGCTTGATCATATCAAAATCCTCACCATTTTCCCCATTCGGAAATCCCCAATCAAACTTCGCAATAAATTCGCAAGCGCCGACCCAATCGTCACCGCTGCAAACGCAATCCCAGGACACCCCCTCCGTCCCGATCCGAACGGTATCAATTCAAAATCAAATTCTTTGTAATGGTAATGGAGTGTGTAAACGGAAGGTTTCTTTGATTACGGCTCTCAAATAGTTCATCTTCTCCAAGTCATCGTCGGTTATGTGTTGTCTGCCGCCGGTTGGTTTTACAGGATCGGAGAGGGGATTGGTGTTGCCGGAGAAGGAGAAGACGGTGAGGACGATTGCGGTGGGGTTGTCGGAGACGAAGAAGACGCGATCTTCCCCTTTGCGTATAGAGAGAGAGGAGAGAGAGAGAGGTTACGTAGCGTGTGTTGTTATTAGGAAGACGGTAAAACACGTTTTTGTTAAGTTAACAAAAAACGCGTTTTTTATAAGTTTTGGCTATTAAAAAAAAAAATTGTGAAACGATTATTAAAAAAAAAAAAATTGTGAGTATGAAAAATAAAGTAAAAAATAAAAAATAAGTAAGAAGTTTTGTTGTTATAATGACAAATAGGTTTCATTATCCATTTTAGCTAATAAATCAACTAAAAACATTAAACTTAAACTTGAACATACCAAAAATGAAATTAAAAATATTAAACAGGAACGCATGGAGTATCTCTTATAATATGTTATATTATTTTATAACATAATGTATCACATGTCAGTGTAGTGTATAATATTGTATAACTAAATATATAATTGCATGGATGGTGGCATGCAACGATCGTGTTGGCTTGATGTTATCTAAGTTGAGGACGCCTAAATTAGGAGATTAAACAAGCAAAATTAGAATTTCTGTGACACAGCACAAGAGAGCGATCGCGCGGATATGACGCGCGCAACTGCACCAAGCTACTACCTAAAGCAAGCGACTGCGCCGTTCTTGAGGCGATCGCACGCCTATTTTGGATAAGGGGCGATCGTGCCCTACTATGGGGCGATCGTGCCCTTAGTCCGAAAAAAGGCCTTTCATCGGCATATTTTGGGTCAGGGTTGTAAAACCCTTTAGGGTTTGGAGTAGGCATATAAATAGAGTCTACCCCCAATCATATTTGTAGTTATCTTGTTCATCTGTTTTCTAGATATAAGGTTTGCACATACAGAAATTCTTGGCTAAAAATTCGTGTAATAGATTAGAGATTGTAAATTATTGATTTTTAAAAGATAATAACATTCTCTCCCTTTGCCCGTGGACATAGCCAAGTTGGTGAACCACATATATATGTGTGTTGTGTGATTGTTGCTTGTTTTATATATTTTACATAGAATGTGTTCTAACAACTGGTATCAGAGTCAGTCAGGTTGATGAAGATCTAGGGTTGTTTTGCTGCAGAAAAAGTAAGGATCAGGAATTGAATCATCGATCGACAAGTTTAATGGGAAGAATAGTTTTTCCCTTTATCAAATAAAGATGAAAGCATTGTTGAGGGATAGGGCTTGTGGGCTTCAGTGGCTGCTGAAATCAGGGATCATCAGGATTCAAAAGGCAAAGCATGAGGCGTTCCCACCGTTCATATCGCGGCTGCAACAACAGCAGGTTCAGAGAAAGCAAAGAAGGTAGCATAGAAGGAAGAGGCAAATTTGATCGCGATAGATGAGAGGGCCCACTCTAAAATTATAATGTGTCTAGATGATGATGTTATAGCGGATATAGTAGATACCGATTTCGGAGGTACTTGATGACTTGCGTTAAAAGACATGTATTTGACACGATCATTGATCAACAAGCTATATCTGAATCAGATGTTATATTCTCTCCTAATGAAAGAAGGTACACCTATTAGGGATCACCTAGATAGATTTACATATTTATTACTTGAACTGCGTAATATAGATGCTAAGGTTGCTGATGAGGATGTTGCATTAATGCTTCTTATTTCTTTGCCTTTATGATATGAGCACTATATTGACTCTAGTATCATTGGTAAGTAGGCGGTGATTCTAGAGGAGGTGAAATCCTCGCTCAAGACTAGATAGTTACGTCGTAAGGCAAGCGGTAATAGTGGTACAAATAATCAGATAGTAGGTTTGGTTGCAAAATACATCAGGAATTCTAGCAGTAAATAGAAGAAGAAGAAGTCTTCTGGAAAGAGGGGCCCGAAACCCGATGATATTTGTAATTACTTGAGGAAGGGACATTGGAAGACATATTGTCCTAGGAAGAAGCGAGGTGAGCCTCCAAATCGCAATGAAACTAATGATGCTGTAGTTGATACGAGTAACTCTTATGGGGATTATGCTCTATTAATAGAAGAGTCTGCAAAACAGTCGGATGCGTGAATTCTTGATTCTGTGGCTTCTTATCATATCAGTCTGAGGAGATAGTGGTTTACAACCTATGAGCAGGTAGATGGTAGTAATATTCATATGGCCAACAGTGATAATTGTAGGGGGCTGGTATTGGCTCTATCAAGCTGCAGACTCATGATGGTAAGTTCTGCACTTTGAACGATGTGTGACATGTTTCACATAAGACGAAAAACCTGATATCTATTAGTCAACTCGACAGCAAAAGGTACAGTTTCAAAGGTAAAGGTGAAGCTATTTATGACTGCAAATGTTCTAAAGTGATTATGAGAGGCCTTAAACGGGGTTGCTTGTATTTTCTCCAAGGGAGGACGCTTTCTGGGTCAGTATTGGTTGCATCATCTGAGAGTTCAAGGAGGATATGACCAAGTTGTAGCATATTAGGCTTGGGCACATAAGCATTAGATGGATGCAAATATTGGCTAATCATGGTCTTCTGTGTGGCCATAAGGTCAAAGACCTTAAGTTCTGCGAGCATTGTGTACTTGGGAAGATGCAGCTAAGCAAGTTTCATAAGGGGGTTCACAGAACGAAGAGCAGTCTGGATTACATTCACTCAGATTGTTGGGGACCTTCACATCAAGAATCATTGAAGGGTCATATGTATTTCTTGTCTATGATTGATGACTACTCGAGGAAGACTTGGGTAATCATTATGAAGCACAAGAGTGAAGCTCTCACCAATTTCAAACAGTTGAAGACATTAGTGGAGAATCGGACAGGGAAGAAGATTAAGCGACTCCAGACATATAATGGGTTGGAGTTCTGTAGTGTTGAGTAGGGGTGCCT
This sequence comes from Adenophora triphylla var. japonica, assembly GCA_022495995.1. Lineage (NCBI taxonomy): Eukaryota > Viridiplantae > Streptophyta > Magnoliopsida > Asterales > Campanulaceae > Adenophora > Adenophora triphylla. The sequence continues at coordinate 544,095 of JAFEMH010000985.1, forward strand.
TGATAGGTATACCAATTGCATTTTGCTTATACCGTGTACCTACCAAGTTTAACTTGGTACATGAAAATCTATACCAGTACCAACCGACTAAGTCGGTATACCAACTAAGTTGGTACAGTAGGTACTCGGTTGGTACGGTTGGTACTAGACTCTACCAAATATATATGACAAATAACAAAACAATGTATTAATGCTTTTGAATAAATAACAAAAACCCAAGGCATCTGTTGAAACTAAATGACTACTCCAATTATTTGCAGTTTGCAAACAATTACAGAGCTAAATCCCAAAAACCAATGAATCATAATGTATCAAAAACCAATGAATCATTACAAGTAATTCAAGTTTGAATTCGAATATGCTTAAACACAACAATTAATCAAATTAAACCATTTCAACGACACAATACAAGTAATTCAAGTTTGAATTCGAATAGAAATGCACACAACATTAAATCCCAAAAACCAATGAATCATAATGTATAAAAAAAACTAAACCCTATAATGACACAATTGTGAGCTCAATCTAAGCAAATGCAAAATTAAAATCAACATATAGTAATTCGGAAGTATAGATCTCACGGGAATACCTTGTGGTTGCAGCGCTAAATCAAGACTGGTGGACCGGTGGTGCCGTGGTAGGATGGATCGAAGGCAGCGGCAGGGGCAGTGGCGCTTCTGTCGCGAGGAAGAAACCGAGCGTGAGAGAGAGAGAGAGAGCGTTGTGTGAGAACTGAGAGAGTTAAGGACTGGACTTAGGTCAATTAAGTAATTATATATATATATATATATATATATATATATATATATATATATATATATATATGAAAATTAATTTTAAAAAATTACAATTGTTACTCGGTATACCAACCAATTTAAATTTCTGTACCGAGTACCAACCAATTTGAAACAATTGGTACTGTAGTACCGTACCAACATTTCAGTATACCAATTTGTACGTACCAATTATAATTGGTACGGTTGATATGCATGTTGGTTGGTACGGAACAGAAAATTTTGCCAGCCCTAGTGCTAAGTTCGATGAGTTCTGTAAGCAAGTGGGGATTTCTAGACATCTCACTATTAGAGGTACACCACAACATAATGGTATAGTGGAGCGCATGAATCAGATATAGTTGGCTAGGGCAAGGTGCATGCTCTCCAATGCAGGGTTGTCTAAGCGATTCTGGGCAGAAGCAATTAGTACAGCATGTTACTTGATAAATCGCGGACCAAATAGAGGTATCAGTCTCAAAGTTCCCAATGAGGCACTACAAGAAAGTACACTTTTTACGGCGGTGTGAAGCTGCCGTATATAATCTTTGCAGCTCTTTCCCTATAATATATATAAATATCATACCAAATTTGTAAAATCTATAAAATATGTAAATCAATATGCAATTTACGATAATCAAAGCATTTCATAAATGTAAATAATCATGAAAATATACCTGCAAATACAAGACACAAATTTGCACTTCACTACATCAAAGAAACAATTTTGCACATGATCGATCTCAAAACAATAGTCTTTTGTCACAAAAACTTGCCAAAAACAACTTATGGCCCTTTGTCACAAAAATATATTTGCAACAATGTAAATAGTTCCTAATTAACTTGTTGCTAAGTATCCACGATATGTTAGCCCCTTCAAATCTGCCAAAATTATCAAAGATTTGAGTTAGTATGATGTAATTGACCCCACTCATGAAATCAGAAAAATAAAAAACATAGTGTAAGGTTATAGATAAAACCAGTGAAGTTAAATTACTATTTCAAACACAAAGAGAAACAGATGAACATAATCATGGTCTTAACTGCACAAATTATTATCTCATACATAATCAAAGCACAATCATTCTAAGCAGACATGAATTTTTATGAAAATTATCTCATACACAATGCCAAGAGGGTCTGCAGGAGAATCAAACGGCTATATTCTTCAGATCTACAGAATTTAGGACTTACAAATTAAAAATGTCAAAGATATAACAAAGAGGGTTGAAATTGGAGTTTATCACGTGGATGCTAGCAGATTGAGAGGAAGTGAAGACAGATAATTAAACTCTTTCTCCAAAATTTTTTCTTTGTTGTGTATGCTCTGCAACAGCAAAATAAAGAAAGTATGTGCATCATATGTAGTGTTGAATACACTCACAAAAAGCTGAAAATGTAATCAGGAAAAGTGTAGTTTATGGTCTTGTAAGCAACAACGACCACCTCTGAGCTGTTGAAACTTGTATGCTTTTAAACTTGATTTTTACATGTGGTCATTGCGTTTGGAAGTGTAAAACATTTCCTTTGTAGAGGCACTATGATTCTAGGTTAAGAGTGTCTACCAATATCTAAAATACAAACAATCATTGATTTTGTTTTTCCAATAAAGAAAGAGATATGGTATTAACAGGAAGAGATGCACTAGAAGGACGAAAAGTCCTTTGAAAAACAAATAGAAAAGAAGATGAAAAACCAAAAATGGTTGAAAAACAAGGCTTTCTGAGCTTGTCTCATAAGGTAAATGGAAAGTTCCCCTCCTCTCACCTAATTAAGTAATATGAAATTGGCAAGTAGCTGTATTGGGATTGTTAAAGGAGCCAAAACAACTCTTATCACCTTCGGTATTTCTGCTTTCTTGTAGTGTTATACTCATGGATACTTTGGTGTTGGTTCATGTTAATGTTGTTCACGGTCTACAATCAGTCACAGAGTTGTATTACTAATTATAGAGAAGAAATTTAATTGGATCTAATCAATGATAATTTTTATCTAAGAAGGAAAAACTGTTAATTGAGACTGGCATCATGACACACACTTACTAGTTATTAAAAAATGAGATGGGGAAACACAAAAAGAAAAGTAAGACTACTCTTTATAGATAAAGTATTAATCAAGTTAAAAGTCAAGTCAAAATAGGAAAAACAGCATAATTAGTAGCTAGCTACTAATTATGTTGTACCAGTATTATTGGATGCTGAATATGGAGTGAGAGGCTTGACTCAGTTCTGTGTGTTTTTATATGTGTATTTTTTTATTGCCCCATTTATATGCAAACTGATACAACAAAACAATAAGAAATCTAATGTCATATAAATGGCAATTCAACCAGAAAATGAAGTAAACTAAACCAATTAAACAAGAATATATCACAAAAATTAGAGAAGTGTTCTCACATATCACTGCTCATTGCAACGTTCATCCATTTGCTGAGACACGGTACTACCATTTCCTTGTAGATGTTGCATAACATTACGTTGCAAAGCTTCTAGCAGTTTTTGTTGAGCGTTTAATTGCACTGAAAATTCAGCTTGTTGGGCCTCTTGACGCCTTGAAAATTCAGCTTCTATGGATAAGATCTTCTCCTCAAATTCAGCACGGACTGCAGAAACACTTTGAGTTGTTGAGGCTTTACCAAACATCATAGATTTGGTAAGACCTTGTCCCATACAACGCTCTCTACCATGGCCATCCTTCCCTATAATATCTGTGAATATTTTTTCTCACTTTCTTGGAGAGTTTTGATCCTCCTCTGGTAGTTCTTCAATTGCATCAATGAGCGTTACCTGTAACAAAAAATAACATGTTCAATATAATTGTTTTAACTTCAATTAATATTATGAAAATGAAGTTAGAAATGGAAAAAGTATTCTATACAAGAACAATACTAGGTAAAAATAAAACTGAAACAAAAAAGGCTGAAACTTTAACTTACGATCATACGAGAGGTGGTTTGGCCTGCAGGCTGATCATCTTTGTCAGTGCGCGTAACTATAAACATGCTTACTCGATCAACAGGTTTTTCCTCGTCTTCTCTCTACCATTTATAAGAGAATCATTTGACAAAAAAAACTTAATTTATATACGATACAAAAGAATCATTAATGACAACTGAGAACTAAATTGAACGATGACAACCTCTTTTCTGATTTGACTATGGGACTTTTTCCCAGTCCTATTAATACACAATTGATTGGATCGATTGGATTGGTTTATTTTAGATACTTCATGGAAAAAAAGATATTATTAGTTGTAACATAAACAATAATTTAGAAACAATAAGAAAAAATAGATGTCAATAAGGATAAGGAAAGAGTTAGCAACCAACAACATGGTGACTGAAACCTATGAAGAAACCAGAGTTTAGTTCCATAAAAGGTCAAAAAGATTTAGGAAAGCATGGCGACAGTACTAATTACTCACACCAGAAGCCTACATGACAAGAAACTAATATTCAAGTTTCAATAGTTGATGATGTTCAACGGACTGGTAATTCTGGTGCAAGAAAAAAAGAAACATTCCTACAACAGGCACCTAATCAAAGTGGCGCATTTGGGGAATCAGCCAAAGAATCTGTTGAAGATTTTCGACCAATTGCACCATGTAGCAGCCCTGGTGTAGGTCATTTTTTTGCAGATCACAAGGTTGATAGTCAACCAGAAGCATTCAGTAACAGTTATGTTGTTTGCCAGACAGATGCAGGAAACACCCATCAATTCCGACCTACAATACAAGGTCACAACCCAGGCGCTCATCATTCTTTACCCAACAAACATGCAAATCCAAAAGCATAGACATGAAGAACAAGTGTGGTATGACTTGTCAGGACTGAAAATTTTTTCCTTGGTCCAACAGTCAAGGCATATAATCTTGTACTCATTAACTACTTGACTATAATATCTCTACCAGAGGTTTACTATTGATATGTTTAAAACCAGATGAATGTAATCAGTGCAAATTTAGCTACTACACGAAATAATAGCAAATAATATCAACTTCCTCTTTCTCACTCTATCTCCTACTCTCTCCCTCGTCTCTCTATATCTCCACGAGTGTGTATCCATGTACACTCAATAATTAAATGCACATAAAGTACAGAAGACCACAAGAAAAATATGCATAGATAAAATAATGCCAAAAGATCAGACAACTTCAAAAAGCCTACGAATGTTTTATTCACATAAGTAGCAATTAGTTCTTTTTTGGGTCTGTGAATCCTGTACTTAGTTAGTTTCACATTAAAATATTCAACTCGAAAAGAAAGTGTCTATGTTTGTGGCTGTCCTATCACACTTTTGACACATTGTACTTTGACGAATCATGTACTTAGTTAGCAGGGAATTGATTGCTCAATGTCATAGATCATTCTAATTTGTGGAAGGAGACAATGTACTAGAGCAGTGATAGGAAAATATACTTTTTGGTGATGATGCTTCTGTGTTCATCTGATTGCTCCTTTGATATTCAAATGAATGTGGAAACATATAAACATTCAAGATAATAGATTGAGATTAATTTGAAATACACCGTGGACTTTTCTGAACTCCACATACGAATAAGTTCAACCCATTGATCCGAAATAACACACTCATCAGGTTTGTTAGCCAATCGCTCCTCGTCTGTTTCATACATATTATATGATTGTCTCACCCAATATTTCTAATCTCTTCATGGTTTATTGAGAGCTGCAAAGCATATTTTCTCATACTCAGGAGGTGCATTAGTATTATTATATATACAATTCAACAAAGAAAAAGAACAATTGTTAGAGAATCATATGACTTTTGACTACTTACTAGAATACAAAACTAAAGCTAAGAAAAAATAATCAAGCAAACATGAGATTTATGTAAGAAATATGTATTACAACTTACTTGAACATCTTTTCATATATTATCTAGAACTGTCTGTTCTATCTTATTCCATTCTTTAGTTAATGGGAAATTATCTCAATTTTTCACAAAATGCCCAAGTTGAATAGATAGTTTAGCCTTTTCACCACCACATGGTTGTCCATATTAATTAAATTCAACATTCAAATTTTCTTTGCCCCATTTCTTTATTTTTTTTGCCAAGCCTCTTCCTTTCCTTGAGCCATCATCTCTTCTTTGTATTCTCCTTGGCGCCATAACTAGATAAAAAATTGAAGAAACATAAAAATACATATTAAAAAGTCATAATCATAAATTTGAGTAAACCGCATAACAATACTATTCGGCCTCAGAGAAACATTACAACTAAAATATTAATATTCAATCATACAAAATAATAACTTTGATTGAAACATAAGTCATAACATTGTCTTAGTAATAGTAAGGAAATAAGATCTAAACAAATAATAATCAAACTAATCATCATCATTATTGGTCATATCAACATTATCATCGTTGATATTAATAGTTTCAATCTCGACCCCATCAACTCCCTCTCCCACCCACGATGCTTCTTCATTAGTAACAATTTCATCCAGATCTTTTGAGCAAAATAGTACCGAGTTGTGGAATCGAATATGAAACTTGTTTATCATCATTTGAATATATGTCAAAACTATCTCTTGGTGTAATCCTCATCACAACTTTCCAATCACTTTCTATAGGATCTTTATGTTGGTGTAATGCCCTGGGCTTTAGTTATGTTTAACTTAAAACTGTTATGTATCATCTTTATCGTTTATTATAGAGAAAGTTTATTTGGTTCATTATATGTTTACATATTTATTATATTGAATCAAGCGTCCCTAGTTGTTGTGAACAACTAGTATAAGTTGGTAATGGATAATCATGAAGATGATTATATGCATGGAGATGCACATTACACTTATGGGTACTCGCTAGAGAACAAGTCTTTTGGACTTGACCTACTTATGAGATTTATGACATGAGTGCTGTTGTCATGATTAAATCTTGTGATAGTCGTGTTATTCAATCCTTTGTACCTGAGATTATCATCGTCTTCCATATGATGAACGTTGTGTTTAATGTAGTCTAACACTATCTTTAGTCGGATAGCAATAAGGGCTATGTTAGCACGATTGGATTCTTATAGGGAAAAATGATAAGTCAAGATGGGATTTGTCCCTCTCTATTTGAGAGAGATATTTGCTTGGGTCCCTCGATGAATAGTGTTGATGAAATGTATGGCCATACTTAAGTGATTTGATAGAGATCAAATGCATTTGGATTATCAACATATTCGGAATCGAGAAAGCATTGAATGGATTGAGTTGACATAGACCATGACTCATGTTCAATTGGACATCGTGGACAAAGGGATTATGACATTGGATCTATCGAGGAATCAAGCTTTGATGTTATATTTAATTGGGTGGACATAATGATTTGCTAGAAGTCACTTATGTCTTGTGATGTCGATGTTTCGACTCACTACCAACACAAATATAATTCCTATTTGGGTCACACACAAAGAGCGAATTTGATTCTGCCTGAAAATTGGAATTGGAGTGCTGTCTAGTTGTGTTGTACGACACAACTTGCCACTAACATGGTTCATCACGCGATAAACTCGACCTGGCACGACTCGTGACCACGAGCACGACTCGTGATCACGACTTGTGAGAAAGGTCACGACTCGTGCCCAAAGAGAAACGACTTGTGTTTTGGTTCATTTTGATCAGAACGAGTTGGGGCTTTGGGAACGACTCGTGGGCACGACTGAATTGCAAAGGGCACGACTGAATTGCAAAGGGCACGGCTCGTGCCATTTGGCACGACTCGTGCCAATGGCGAATTTCAGTCTGTAGCTTGTTTCCTTGTCTAATGGGTTTTGGTTCAACTAGGATACTACCCTAATGGTTAGGGAATTTATATATGATATAAATACTATCCTTTTGCAGCTAATTAACCCCTAGTCCATGACATGTTATTTTGGGATTTATGAAACACCAAAATAGAGATCTAGATTATGAATCAAAGATCAAATTATTCCAAGTAAATTCCATATTTATTAGCCATTGATTATTGAAAGGTGTTTCAATAATCAGGAGGATCATCTAGCAATCCAACAAGAAGGTTTTCTTGGTTCGTTCGCGTGTGGATCACCATTAGAGGGAGGTTACTTTATCTCCTAAAGCTTGAAGACCTCCATTGTTGATTCATCACCAAGGTAAAACAAGGAAGAAGAAGATCCAAGTTTCATTAACGGTTAAAATATTCGAAGGTTGTTCATCGATTCAAATAAGATTTGAATCAAGATCCGTTTTGAAAGACCAACATAATCGCATTAAGGTATGTAAATTCTATTTCATGGTTTTAACTATTCATGTTAGACGGATTTCAAGGGCTAGGGTTTTGTTGTTATTTCCAATTCTCCCGCTGCGTTTGTAACCCCAAAACCCAACACTTTAACATACCAAACTTGCTCAGCTTAAGATGCTAATATGAATGGTTCATCACCAACTCGATTATCCTTATAAAACTTTTGATTGAAGTTTACAAGAGTAAATTTTTACTCATCTTCCATATTGCATGTTCGGTTATCAACCCTCTCACGTTTAAACAATACAAATCTTATTGAGTTGCCATAAAGATTTTCAAGGATCTCAATCAACTCCCCATAGAAGTTAGCATCCCCTACAATGGGATTATTATCCTTTCGGCTTGCAAAACTTGTCACACTTGCATTTAGCATGACTCCGCTATTTTGAGTTTTCCTCCGTCTATCGACATCCTTCACTCGATATCGAAAACCATTTATTATGTAAGACTTAAACCGCCTCGCATCCATTTGAGGACCCAATGCAAGACTTTTAATTCTTTCAGGCACTATATCTTTTGCCTTGCATACATTTATAAAAACAAAATTTAATAAAAAAATATTTATAACAATAAAGAAGTATCATATGAAAGTGGTTTCATACTTACATAATCTTTAAATCAGCTAACAAACTTATGATTATGTTCTTTTTCTATAAAATGTCGTTGATTGCGAGGTAGTGTCTCCCTCAAATGTGTACGAAGCATTCTGAACATATTGGAAATATAAATTAAGTATTAATTTAAAATATAAAAGATATAAGGAATGTAAGCCTCAAGTAAGAAATCACTTACTCTAGGTATTGTTTGACATCTTCAGTATTTAAAAGCACATATCTATGCGCTTGTACTCGTGTGATGTAATCAAGAGTGATTTCCTCTTCTTTTCCTACAAAGCGGTCTAATTGTCACCTTCATCATCATTTCTTCTAGGACGATTAGACTTTGTCTCAATATCATCCAAATATTATGTACAAAAAGTCATGCATTCTTCAGCAATTGCCTTAGCTATGTAGGCCTCGGGGTGGGCTCGATTTCGAACATATAATTTTAATGTAAGTAGAAACCTACAAAAACATTTATTTATGCTAAACCAGATGTATAAAGAAATTTAACTTTTTCAAAAAAATTAATATGGATGTACCTCTCTACCGGATACATCTAACGAAATTGTATTGGGCATGCTAGCAATGCCTCCTCGGCTAAATGCATCAGCAACTGCTACATAACATCAAAGAAAGCTGGTGGGAATATTTTCTCGAGAGAGCATAGTGTGACAACCACCCGATCTTGTATCTTTTCGAGATCAGAAAGTGTATTCACCTTTAAGGATAATTGCCTAAAGAATTTTGCCAACTCAATGATGGATTTTACAACAGAAGTAGGCAATGCTTTTCGAACAGCTAAAGGGATTAGTTGTTGGAGCAAAATATGACTATCATGGCTTTTAAGACCCCAAATAGTTCTTTCCTCTAGATGTACACAACGAGATATGTTTGATGATTAGCCAACAGGGACTTTGACTCCCTTTAGAACTTTCAAGAATGTGTCTTTATGTTTTTTACTCATTGTGAACTGAGCGGAGGCAAAATTTCTTTGTGAGATAAAAGTAGTTGTGGATGCAATGGTATACGAATGTTCATTTATTTTAGGTCTCTTCTTGATTTCTCATTATCTTTTGATTTTCCTATAGTACGTAACAGAGTATGTAGCACATTATCCACATTTTTTTCAATGTGCATAACATCAAGATTATGACGAACATGATTATTTGCCCAATATGACAACTCAAAGAAGATACTGCTCTTTTTCCAATGGTGACATAACTTAGGAACCTTTCTCTTCTCCAACTTGGCTTGTTGCTTCTCACCCTCTTCTCTTTTCCTCTTTTTAAAAACATCTTCTATTTTATACTCAATTTCCATATTTTCAACTTGTTTAAGCAATTTTGTTTCAAACAATAACTTGGGATTATCTCTCACTTCATGAGTACCATCAAAAGAGCTTTTATCCTTACGAAAAGCATGACTCCTAGGCAAGGAAGCGTCAATGACCAATATAACAATACTTGCCACCATGTTCCAACCATCGTGCTTGAGGTCTCACATTGCAACAAGGGCAAGCATATTCACCTTTAGTGCTCCATCCAGACAACATTGCATATGCAGGAAAGTCATTTATTGTCCATAATAGTGAAGCTCGTAAAGTGAATAACTCGTTCCTTGATGCATCATAAGTTGATATACCATCTTCCTACAATTCCTTTAACTCATCAATTAACGGTTGGAGATACACATCTATCTTATTGCCCGGCCCTTTAGGGCCTTGAGTAAGCATCGACAAGAAGAAATGTGGTTGTTTTATGCATAACCAAGGTGGAATATTGTATGGAATAATCACAATCGGCAAAGTACTGTGAGATATAGTCATTATTCTGAAAGGATTAAATTCGTCAGATGCTAATCCCAATCTAACATTTCGAATTTCACTTCAAAATAATGGATAACGTTCATCAAATCTCTTCCACGCACGAGAATCTGCAGGATGTCTCAGCACACTATTGTCTATTATTTTCTCGGCATGCCATCTCATGAGTGTCGCGGTCTTAGATGACCAATACAACCTTTGCAACCTTGGCTTTAAGGGAAAATATCATACTTTCTTAATCGCTACCTGCTTGGGAAGTTTGTTCTTTCCACTTGTTTAAGCACCTTCACCACTATCCCCTTCTTTTTATTGCTTATATCTTGACGCTCCACAAATTTCACATTTACTAAGTTTTTCAGTTTCATTTCGAAACAACATGCAATGATTAATGCACGCGTCCCATGTTTTATAACTGAAACCCAAATCTGTAGTCATCTTGTACGCCTCACGATAGAAATTTGACACTTTTCTTGATTGAGGCAATGGACTAATGAAAATCTTTAATAAAGAAGTAAATCCCTTATCGGTCACTCGATAATTAGCCTTCCAGCGCATAAGTTCTATAGTAAATGAGAGAACTGTAAACTTATCACACCCTTCCCAGAAGGCTTGATCAGCATCTCTCAAAAGTCTAAAAAACTTTGTGGTGGCTACATCTGATTGTACGGTTTCTTCAATTCCTGGCTGGTTATCTTCCAGCATACCCATCCCTTCATGTACCATTTGCCTCATACAATCTTGCACGTCTAAGTCAATTTCATTGCCATCTTCGGTTGTCCTATCATTATTATCATTCTTATACGCCGAAATGTACTCTTCCCCATGCCTAGTCCAATTCTTGTAATCTGTTTCAAATTCCACTTCAATACAATGTGATTTCATGGTTGCACGGTCTTTTTGGTAATGACTTGAGCATTTTTTACAAGGACAATTTATATCTTTAGCACCAAGAGACTTTTTTCAGAATGCAAAGTCGAGAAAGTTGTCAATACCAGACATATACTCATTTGAAAATCGGTTACCCAAATCAATCCAACTTTTGTCCATATATGACTTGATATTTTTAACGTTAAAATACAACCTATAAGAAAGAGAAAAACAAATTTTAGAATAAAAATAAATTAATAAACAAACATAGTCTAAAATGACATATATATATATATATATATATATATATACAAGTGTGTACGGAGCCTAAAGCCCGCGGCATTTGCAAAGCCCGGTATGGGCCCATTTAGTTGCAGGCTTCAATTTCAAAATTCCAACATAGCGGGCTTCATGCGGACTCAAATTAACCGGCTTTTGCGGGCTTTAAATGGGCATTGAGCGGGCTCGAGCTTGACGGGCTTACAAATTAGATGTTGTATTTTGAAAATTTTATACCTATTACATTTTTGGCTTTAAATTATTTTCATCCCATCAATCCATTACCACTTTATCATTTTGCCATGGAGTTTTTGGAGCCCAATTATTCAAGACCAAAAGAATTGCCATGCAAAAGAATTTTCATATAAATTATTTTCAGTCCATCAATCCATAACGAATCCAAGTTGTAATCAAAATTACAACATGTGCATCATTCCTAATGATGGATGGATGAACTCGACGAAAGAAGTAAATGGGTTTTGAGCCTTTTGGCTTTGTGAGTGTTAAATTTATTATGTATTTAAATTACAAAACGACGTAGTTCTGAAAGAGACGGGCCGGGCCGGGCCCTAACGGGTTGTAGAACAATAAGAGCCCGATCTCAGCCCGAGCCCGCGGGCCATCAAGCTCTCAAGCCCAGCAGGATTGAAAATATTGGGGGCGCGGGCCTTGCAGGCCAGGTTTTTGTGGGCCTTGCGGGCCGATGGGCGGGTTTGCACACCCTTTTATATATATATATATATATATATATATATATATATATATATATATATATATGTGTGTGTGTGTGTGTGTGTGTGTGTGTGTGTGTGTGTGTGTGTGTGTGTGTGTGTGTGTGTGTGTGTGTGTGTGTGTGTATGTGTGTGTGTGTGTGTGTGTAATTATAGACTTAGTCACACAAATATCTATATAAAGATATATAATACAGAAAGAGGGGTTACACAATTAAGATACCCATGATGTCCATTTTCACCTCTATAACTTACAGTTAATACTATAGTTCAATAAGATTTTAAAATTAAAATTTATGTCAAAGGCATATGTCGTGGTCCTAGTAGGTAATATTAAGATGCATGTATGATTCATAAACATGTAAATGAAACACCCTTCCATCCTAAATACTTAGTATCACGTAAAGATGCAGAGATTTATAAGATGCATGTATGATTCTCATTGGATATACATGAGCTTCAGATTATGTACTGCCTATTGCCTATTAGTTTGACATAATGATATAAGGTTTATCCATTATCTATGAGAATTAAGAAAGATAAAATCCCATTAGTAGATATCAACTTCACCCAACATTATATCTTAACACCAAATAATAAACAAGTGTCTAAGGAAACACAAAATCACATAAAAAAAATTTAAATCTGATTTACAAGCTTGATACACATTGAGTTTGCAATATCAAATCAACCTAAAATGGAGAGCAAATCTAAATTAATATAGACATGTAACATAGGATATACAAACCAGTAATTACAAGAGCTAGATAATTGAGTATCTTAAAGGAAATTGAGTACCGCTACTTCGTTTATCGCTCGAACCTGATAAAAAATAGTTAGAATAGAAGAAATAAAAATATGTAAGTATACATATGTAAGTATAGACAGACCAGAAAAAAATATATATACTTTGTTATTTAGTTTTTCTATTATATGCATGGAGATGCATATTACACTTACGGGTACTTGCTAGAGAACGAGTACCGGACTTGTCCTACTTATGAGATTTATGACATGGTCTCGTTGTCATGATTAAATCTCATGAGAATACGTGTTATTAAATCCTTTTCAGACTGAGATTATCATCGTCTTCCACATGATGAAGATCGTGTTTGATATAGTCTAACACTATCTTTAATCTGATAGCAATAGGGCTATGTTAGCACGATTGGATTCATGTAGGGAAGAATGATAATTCAAGACGGGATTTGTCCCTCTTATGAAGAGAGATGTTTGCTTGGGCCCTCAATGAATGATGTTGATGAAACGTGTGGCCACACTCAAGTGATTTGATAGAGATCAAATGCATTTGGATTATCAACATATTCGAATCGAGAAAGCATTGAACAAGATGAGTTGACATAGACCATGACTCATGTTCAATTGGACATCGTGGACAAAGGGATTATAACATTGGATCTATTGAGGAATCAAGATTTGATGTTATATTAATTGGGTGGACATAATGATTTGCTAGAAGTCACTTATATCTTGTGAGATCGATGTTTCGACTCACTATCAACATAATATAATTCCTTTTGGGTCACACACAAAGAACGAATTTTATTCGAAATAAATATGAAATTTTTGAAAGGCACGACTCGTGCCCATGGGCACGACTCGTGCTGGAGAGCTGATACGAAGCCGTTTTGGCTTCCAAGGGATTTCTGTTGACTTGTTGACTTGGGGTGAGCACGACTCGTGCTTATTGGCACGACTCGTGACAAAACCAAAGACAAGTGCAATTTATGTCACGACCGAGAATTGTCTTGGGATCACTCATGAATGCCTGGAACGACTCGTGGCACGAGTCATGCCCAGGAGCACGAGTCGTGCCCAGGAGCATGAGTCGTGCCCTGAGCGGTTTTTGGTCAGAATGCGTTTTCCTTGGGTGGATTGGATTGGGTTTGCTTAAGGACTTCTAACCTAATATGATTAGTGTTTATATATGATATAAATACAAGTCCTTTGCAGCTATAATTCTCTCTCCTCACATCAATATACTAAGTTTGTGAAACTCTAGATTTCATGGTTTTGATTTTGAATCAAAGGCTCCCAAATTATTCCATAGTTTTTGACTTTCTGATTTGTTAAATATTGATTCAATAATCAATAGGATCATCTTGAGCACAATCCAACAAGAAGGTGTTCTTGGTTCGTCTCAGTGCGTGGATCACCATTTAGAGGGAGGTTGTTTTATCTCCTAAGGCTTAAAGCTCCATTAAGTTGATTTCTATCACCAAGTTACGAAGAAGGAAATTAGAAGATTCGACCATTGGAAAGTTCAAGGCTTGAATTTTGAGATCTACTTTGTTAAACTTCATCGACATTCGAGGTATGTAATTCTATTTCATGGTTTTTCTAATCTCTTTATGCTAAACACCGTATCTAAGGGCTAGGGTTTTTGATGTTATTTGTTAATTTTTCGCTAGGTTTATAACCCCAGAAACCCAATAGTCGTGTAGCAGCCCCTGTCTTGCCATGATTAGGATTGAAATTGGCAGTGCTAGATTTAATTTGATTATTTGATATCCATGCTATATGAAATAGATCTAGATGTTATGTGTTTTGTTTTTATGAAAAACAAGTATATATGATATGCCATGTTCATGATTTATGATAAATTAATTTGATTTGTTTATCACAATGTGCAGGTTATTGATCTATTAATATGATTATTTAGATTTGTAATTTCTCAAAATTAAAATCAAAATGTTTGTATGAAATTTTGTGAAGCCCTACATCTCATGATTATGTTAACATAGAGATCTATGCTTACAACCCCAAGCGATGTTGTTTACAATATGAAAACCTTTCTAAATATTTAAGTCTTATGTCATTCCTTGATTAGAACACTTGTGATATTTTAGGTATTTGATGTAGTTTGGACTCAGTTAGATGCATCTTATATCTTGAACACTTGTGATCAAGGTTAGAAAATGGTTGATGTAGTTTTGACTCGGTTAGGTGCATCGTTCCACTGTCTCACATGTTTGAAAAGGGTTTTGACTTAATTGGTACTTTCAAAACGAGATTCGATCCAAGGCATGGTTGAGATTTAAAACATGTTTTGACATATGATGTCTATTGAAATCTCATAAAGATCTCAAGAGTCATATAGTGATATGATTGATGTTTCTACTTAAATAGCTTGATTTCGGGCATTGACTCAGCTTAAACCAAAATCAGGGAGTGAAATATGGATCTTCAGCCTACTATGATTATATGATACATGTGCTTGTATTTGAAGGTGTATAATTTAGTGGGAGTATTGCTATGAAAATACATTATTTGCCTCTTAGATGATAAAATGTGTTTGATACTGCTACGTGTTTTATTGTTTCAGCATATTTTATTGTAGACATGGCTAATCACAATAATCAAACCCTATGGCTCGCGATCAACCCTTGAGAAGGACAAGCTTGAGGAGAATCCGTACAAACTATTCTGATGGGATCAGAAGCCTTAGAATTGTTCTAAAGC
Organism: Adenophora triphylla var. japonica; assembly: GCA_022495995.1. Classification (NCBI taxonomy): domain Eukaryota; kingdom Viridiplantae; phylum Streptophyta; class Magnoliopsida; order Asterales; family Campanulaceae; genus Adenophora; species Adenophora triphylla. Next base: position 559,926 of record JAFEMH010000985.1, read on the forward strand.
AAGAGAAGAGACCGTACGTTCTCAATGAACCCGTTTCACCTCAACCTGCTCCAAATGCTTCTAGGGCAGATAGGGATGCACATAAGAAACATAATGATGATTCTACAGATGTTGCATGCCTTATGATTGCCACTATGTCTATGGCTCTTCAGAAGGACCTTAGAGCACATGGGGATGCAACATTTGATCTCCTAGGCGCTTAAAGGAAAATGTCTTCCAAGTGCAAGCAAGAAATGAGCGGCTTGATGTAGTTAAGGCCCGGGAACTGTACGCAAGATGCAAGAGAGTGGCACCTCGGTGATGGAGCTCATGTCCTTAAGACTGAAAGGGTCATATTGAGCTGTCTCTAAAGCCTTGGAAATCCTCGCTACGAACTTTGATATTGAATTCATCAGCTCGAAAGTTATAGTCATTTTACTATGCACTATCACATGACTGGTACATGGATAAGAACCTCTCCAAGCATTGTATACGACGCAAGTTAAGCACCGCAGAGGTTAATATCAAGAAGCCCCGAACCGATACCGTGTTAATGGTTACACAAAGGCAAAGGGTTCAAGAAGGATGGCAAAGGTAAAGCAAGTGTCAAGTAAAGCCTAAGGCAAAGGTTGCCGTCGCTGGAGAAGGTTCCCAAGGCATCTCTGCAAGGATGCAGTTTGCTACCAATGCCAAGAGGTTGGTCATCAAATGGAAGCGCGCTGCAAGGCTTAGGGGATATATGATGTAACTTTCTATGTTCTAGTTCATGGGTATTAGGATACCGATGTGGATCTCACATTTGTTTAAATGTGCGGGACTCGAGAAATAGGAAGCTACTCAAACAAGGTGAAGTCAATTTTGACCTATGTGTGGAAAATGGAGCAAGAGTTGTTGCATTAGCACGTAAGGATATATAATGTAACTTTACCTAGTAGCTTAGTACTTGTTTTGAACAATTGTTACTATGTTTCCAATTTGAGTAGTTATATTATTTCTCTTTCTTGTTTGGATAATGAAGGGTATAATTTTCTTATTAAGAATAAAAAGTTTTTGTTATTTATTTAAATGATATGCTTTATGGTATTGCAAATTCATTTAATGGCCTTTATGTTCTTGATGTTGATGTAGAAACAAAATAGTGTTGAAAATGTTTATCATGTAGACAAGAAGTCTAAACCGAATGACGTGAACAACTCGGTTCAACTTTAGTGTTCACATCACGGCTTCATCATATAAACGAGAAACGCAATTTCTAAACTCCACAAAGATGGAATGTTCAAGACTCACATGATTATGAATCATAATGAGATATGCGAATTCTATTGTTTATCAAGCAAATGACCAAACCAGCAGCCTACACTAGAAGTAGTGAAAGGGCTAGTGACTTATTTGGGCCTAATACATACCGATGTACATGATTCCAGCTGAGCAAAGATTGCTAGTGACTTTGGTATTTCATTACATTCACCGACGACTTATCTAGATATACATGCCTATCTAATGAAGTCAAAGAGTAAATCGCTTGGAGATGTTTATAGCATTTCAAAATGAAGTACAAAATCAACTTGGCAAAACAATTAAAGCACTTCGATCCGATCATGGCGAGTATTTCCGAGCCAAGAGTTTCACAATCATCTAAAAAACTACGGAATTGTTTCAGAGCTGACTCCATCCGGAATGCCACAATGGAATGGTAAGCGAGAGGAAGAATAGAAACTCCATATTAGATATGGTTCGTTCGTTGACGAGAAATAAGTAGAACCTTCCTATATCCTTTCGGGGACACAGACAGAGACGTCGCGTTCACACCGAACGTAGTCCCTAGCTAAATCTATTTTCCTAAGACCCCACATGAGATGTGGTAATGAAGAAAACCTAATTTGTCTTTCATGAAGATTTGGAGTCATGCGAAGCTTATGTGAAAGAGATTCTGTCTCGATAAGTTAGTACCTAAATCCGAGGTGGTTATTTTCGCTGGTTACCCTAAGGAAAATCAAAGCGGTATTATTTTTACAACCGCGTCGAGAACAAAGTGTTAGTTGCTCAATACGGTACTTTTCTTGGAGAAACAAGCTTTCTCAACAAAGCATCTAGGCGGGTGTCGAAAAATAATGAAGTGGAAGTCATCGAGAATGACGAACCTACTTCCTATCAAGAGGCGACGTCCGATCCCGATCTCGTATAAACGGCCAAGCCATGAAATCCGAATTGCAATCCATGCCTGATAATCAAGTTTGGAACTTGATTGAGCCACTCCTAAGGTGTAAAACCATAGGGCGCAAGTGGGTTTTCAAGAAGAAGACTGATATGGATGGAAAGGTGCATACTTATAAGGCTAGGTTTGTAAAGCAAAGTGGATATCGTTAAACTCATGGTGCGTACTCACATGATTAAACCTTCTTCGCCCGTTGCCACGTTTAAGTCCTAAGTTAGAATTTTGATTGCCATAGCCGCAGCATTATGACTAAGCGAGACGTGGCAAATGGATGTCAAAACCTCTTTCCTTAATTGAAAACCGGCTTGAGGGGATGTGTATATATGACACAACCCGAAGGTTTTGTTGATCCACGAAATTCTAACAAGGGGCATAAGTTACAAAGATTCATTTATGGATCGAAGCAAGTGTTTAGGAGTTGGAATCTTCGGTTGCCTGATGAGAAAATCAAAGAGTTTGGTTTTATCAAGAACGAAGATGAACCTCAGGTATACATGAAATTCAAATGGGAGCGCGAGCTATTTCTCTTATTGTATGTCGTTGATATCTTACTCACGGAAATGACACTCCTGCGCTTGAGACCGTCAAGTCTTCAATAGGGAAGTGTTTCTCAACGAAAGATATGGGCGAAGCCGCTTACATCCTTGGTATCAAGATCTATGCAGATAGATCTAAGAGGATAATTGGTTTCGAGTCGGCAATTTCCTAGATTGACAAGGTTCTTAGAAGATTCAAAATGGAAAATTCTAAGAGAGAAAATCCTGCTAACGGGTCAGTTGTTTATTTCTTAAGAAGACGCAAAGTCCTAAGTCAACTGATGAGCGAAATAGGATGAATGAAGTTCCATACGCTTCTGGGCTTATTGGATCTATCATGTACGCTATAACTTGTACTAGACCCGACGTCTCGCATGCTTTGAAAGTACGACGTGCCGATACCAACTGGATCACATGAGAACCACTCCACGGCGAGTCCAAGGACTCCATCCTAAAGTACTTAAGAAGGACTAAGGATGCATTCTTGGTATTTGGAGGGACGGAAGAAGATCTTGTTGTAAGAGGTTGCCACGATGCTAGCTTCCAAACCGACGAGGATGATTTCCGATCGCACCGGATTTATGCTCATGCTTAACTGAGGCGCGACATGGCTGGAAGAGTTCCAAGCG